>JARHVA010011176.1:0-84803 GCA_037957365.1 Torreya grandis | reverse complement strand
ATAACTTACTTACTCCTGTCACTCTTGACAAGACTAGACCACAACAAGATCGTTATAGGACTTTACCTTAATTTCTCCAAATAAACCTTAAACAATGATAATAAGGCTTTATTAAGAATTTTTGAAAGATATGTAAATCATGACAAGACCTTGAACTAGGTTATAAAGATAACCAAAAACATTCAACTATGGGGGTTGAAATTTTGACCTATAGGGTCAAAATTGGTCAACAAATTGGCAATTCACGGGGGTAGCATGCCTTCTATACTAAATAGACCAGTAATCTTATCCTTCTATTAGGAAATGGATTCATTTTCACTTAGTTTTAGACATGGCTGGATCTTGACCATGACAAGACAATTTGATTTGACCTTTAAAACACATAAAATAAAGACAACACACATAAAGCAAAGTAACAAGACTCACACATGTGCTATCAAGTACTTAGAGAACACAACAAATAACAAAGAAAATTAACTATATATAACTAACCTAAAAATAACTTATTCCTCCTAGATAAAAGGGGAATCTTGGACAATCTCTTGCTCCATGAGATGAAGAATGGCATGAGTCAAGTTGACTCTTGGAACTTAGTCTTGATGTCTTCATCTTATTATTGAATGTCACTCCTCTTATTATAATCTAAAATGAAGTAATGGAAGTTGTAAACCAATCACCTATGAAGGATAATCCATATTGTGTTTCAACAACCTTCTCATGACCTCTCTTGATGTTTGTGTCTATCTCAAAAATGGCCATGTCTTGGCTTATAGGAGTAGCCTCAAACATGGTACTTTAGAGATTGCCATATTATCATTCAAGAAGTAAGGAATATTCAAGAATAACTTAAAACTATCCAATAGGGGGGTTTATTCCCTTCAAGATCCTTGAACTCATTGTATATATCCAAATATTCTTACCATAAGTCCTCTTGGTCCATGAAGGCAACAAAAACTTTAGTCTCTATTAGTTTTTAAAATTTAAGGTCTTGATCATATTCAATAGTGTCATAATCATCATATATTTCTCCATCATGGACTTAAAACTTTTGGTGGTGTTATTCAAGACATGTTTGATCACTAGGAACCTTGCATTCCTCATCAATAATCTAATTTTTCTCGCCTATAGGTGTTATCTTCTAAAAAACCTTCACACTCTTTAAACATGTGCAAATAGGTATACCAAATTTCCTTACAATTTATTTAAACCTACTCATGAGACTCAATAAACTTAGTCAATATGAAGTTTCTCTCAAAATCTTTTTCTTCCATGTCTTTGTCAACCTCTTCATTGGCCAAGGTAGTAATCTTAGCATTCTCTTCATGGGCAGCTACAATCTCATCAAGATCATCTCCTTCTTCATTGAATAAGACTTATTTATGTTTGTCTTCACTAATGGGAGTACCAATGGCGAATTCTTAATCATATACACTTGAATCATCTTTATAAGCTACAACTATAAATTGATCCTCTTTAGTTACCTCCCATAAGATAAGTTCCTATTCAAGCAGGGATGTGGTGAGAGGGTGATGAGTAAGTTCATGAGTTGGAGAGGGAGTATGAGGTATGATGGAATGGATCATGAAGCAACTCTTGGAGAGATAGTAAATTGAGTTGGGTAAATGGAATGGACATTCTCTTCAATAAGCAACTCATCTTTCTCATGGCTTTATTGAGGCTCTTCAACAACTGTAACTTTATCTTCAAACTTCTCAATTAGAGTCTCATTATTTTTTTTAATACATTCGATAATATACCTCAAAGATGGATAAGCTATAGGTTCTTGGGGACAAGGAAATGGGGCTTGATTCAGCACAAATCTATCTTTGTCTTTGACCTTTTAATTTTGGCTTGATTCAAGTCCTTTCATCTTCAACTCTAGCTCTTTAATTTTCCTATCTATACACTCTTAGAATATATTCTCTTTAAGGTGGTTAGTGACCTCATGAGGGTAAGGAACACAAGAAGGTTAGTGTGAGATACAAAATTACTACTGAGGAGAGATGAGAGAAACTTGCATAGGTTTAGGTTTTTATCTGACTTCAACTCCCCAATCTATACTTGTCTCACTTTACTCACTCCATGACTTCACCACTTGATTCTAGATTGGAATCTTGAAATATTTATTATGGGGATCTTAAGGAAAATAAGTAACATCTTAGTTATCAATAATGAGATGCTCAACAAAAGTCTCTTCCTTGTTTTGAATGCTCTCTTAAATTAAATTACAAGAATGGAAGGTTTCAGGAACACGCAAAGTACTTGTAACACTTTGATACTCATTTATAATGGTCTATTGGGGAATCATGAGTGGCACATATGAGGGTTGAGGTGGTGTGTATGAAAACACATAAGGACTATGGAGTTTGACCTACTACTCTTCATGGTTTCTTATCTTAGCCTTAATAATTTGAATGGGACCACTTACACCATCATCTCACTTGATAATATTTACAAATTTTCTCTCTCAATAAGTGCCCATTCTTATTTCATTAGCTGCAATGAATCACTCATGTCATGAATGAGGTGAATAGGGGTATCTTGACCATATTATATGTGTATTAAGGTTTACTATGTACCTCTCATATCCTAAGAGAGTTGGTTTCAAACTTGAAATGGATTGATTTGAGGAGTAACTAGAGACATCTTGTGCTTGAGAAAGATGATCATATGCAACATCATGCTTATGTATGGAAATGTAAAATAAGCATAGGACTGATATGGCTCATGATAAGACTAATAAGGATTATAACAAGGATGGTATGGATGACCATAGGGGCTGATATACTTCATCAACTTACATGAAAATTAAATTCATTACAAATTAATCCATAAAAACTTCATCAATATATATGATTAACCCTAAATTATTTCTTTCTTTTTTTTCGGAGAATAGTTAACTTTTAGTCCCCAATGAGGACCTATAGGTCTAGGGCTTGTAGGTCTCTTTTGATTGCATAGACTAATAAGATAAATTTTTGAGTCATTTTATTAGAATTTTAATTTAACTCATGTAAATGTTTATGTCACTCTCTCAATGATCCTATAGACTTCCTGACCAAGTATTATATCAATTTATCTTCTCCATTCACCTGTATAGACTGTGTATGAAGTCAGTTTGCATGTAAGTCTATGTGTTGATATTTGAAGATTAGCACAAGGTTCATGTTCTTGATGATACAATATATTTTATCAAGAGTAACATTGTTTTTCATAATCTTACACGACATGTCTCCATTTTCAAATCACCTTCATTACATTCCTCCATTTTTACATGCATCTTACATACACACAGTCATAAAAATGGGATAACTTTGTGAATTACTTGGAAAAGGTGGTTTTTAAGTAGACAAAGGAGACATGATGGTATTTTATAGAAGTATAGTATTATAACATGGAATGAAACCTTCAATCATCACCTCATACATTGAGAACCTTGGACCAAACAAAAATTATGATAGTCATTACTGCAAACTGTGCAAAAGAGTATCCTTCTTGCCAAATGACCTCCCACACATGAAAACCTAGTGTATGAAAGCATGAAATAGATTTAAAAACCTATTAAAATACATTGCAATCAATTTCATACATACAAATATTTCACACTTGCATTGGAGTTGCACGAAATTAAGCCTATGGGGATTTAAGCCTAAAAAAGCACCTTATGTCCTTAGTGATTATTCATAAAGATAAGGAGATAATTCTAATGAAAAATTACAAAAATTATAATCCCATATGTCTCCCATACTTTATCTATAATATTATCCTCCAAATCCACATGTATGGCCTGTACCATGCATCTGAAAATAGCCTTCATGAGCTTGTGAAAGGAGTGATTCAAGAGAGTGAGTTTAGTGAATATTTTGAACTTTAAATCTGATCAAAATTTGTAATATTTCCTATGAAATATTAAATGAATTACATAAAACTATTTTCACATGGAAGATGAGTTCACAAGTTCGTACAAATGCCAAAACTCCTCTCTAAATAATTAAATTTCAAGATTCTAATGTCTTCTTGATTTATCGATAGGTGTGGAAATTATGTAACTTCTCCAAGGTCCTTGGAAAGTTTATTTTATGTAATATTGGAATTTTAAAGCTTTATCATTCATGAAATTTATCAAAAACACCCTTTTACCTCATTATACTTACCTTAAAGTCTATAAAAGAGATTTAAAGTTTCCAAATTGACATGAAATGATAACAAAGTGATTAAGAGATAAAATTACCTTGAAGTGCACCTAAGTACCTATAACACTTCTTGACCAACTCCCATCACTCCTTGATAAGACTAGACCACTACAAGACTACTATAGGACTTTACCTTAATTTCTCCAAATGAACCATAAAAATGCTAATAAGACTTTATGAAGACTTTTTGAAAGCTATATAAAACATGACAAGACATTTAAATAGGATAGCTAGACATGACCAAAAAATTTCACCTATGGGGGTTGACATTTAACTTTGGGAGGTCAAAATTGGTCAACAGGTACTACATAAATCATATTTTAATGTCTACAAATTTACACCAATGTTTTTAAGTCCAAAAGGTATGCTAACATGGAAAAAATTTCCCCAATGATTGGTAAAATAAGTTTTTATATAATCTTCCTCAAATATGTGAATTATATTTTAGCCTAAAAAACTACTGTGAGGGATAATATCTCATATTTGGTTGTGGTGTCAATAATCATGTCTATGGATGGAAGGGGGAATTTGTCTTTAGGGCATCCTTTGTTCATGTCCCTAAAATCTATACATATATTAATTCTACTATTTTTTTAATCATAGGGATGATATTGGACAACCACATATAATAATTCATAGGTTTAATGAACCCAAATTGGAGGAGTTTTATTATTTCATCTATTACCATCAAATAAAATTTAGGTTTCATTGGCCTTAATTTCTATTTGATGGGTTTGGCATCAATCCTAGTGAAAATATTATGGACCACTACATAGGCTAAATTATAGACATGTCATCATACATAAAGGCAAAGGCATGTAAAACCTTAGAGAGGATTTTAGTATGTTCTTTCACCTCCTTAAGAGAAAATTTGGACCCAAGTTTAAGGATTTTATGTTATTCTTATATACCAATATTTATGTCTATGGTGTCTTCCAAAAAAAAAGTGTCTCTCTTTGAATTATTAAGGAGCATGAATAAGGTCAAATGTATCATAGTCTATTTCATAGAATTCATTGTATTTTTTATGAGAATCATAATCACTTTCAATTCCAAAATAAAATGAGGGTAGAGGGATAATGGGGAAGCCATTTTTGTAGTGTACTAGTGGAAGATCATCATATACCTATAATAAATCCAATATTACATCAATATTTTTTGTAAAATCCATAATAAAAGGTTCATATTATTTTTCCACAAAGGTGAGGATCACAATACATGACATTGTCTAGATAAGAGATTCAAGTCTTAAAAAAAAAATAAAAATCTAGTATTCCTTATGAGTACAGAAACATGAGGAAGAAGCAAATATGGAATTATCAAGTTGATTTATTTCTCTAGGGATAGCCTCTATAGAAACAAAATTAAAATATTTAGTTATTTCATGTTCTTCCATATTATAAATTTGAAGGTGTTCAATGCTAGTTTGATATAACTCAAAAACATGGGTGGATATTAATTTTGAGCCCCCTTAGACTTTAAGAATATGAATATCCAGTCTTCTAGAAATTAGAATACATAATAGTAATGCCTCATACACTTTTTTATTGTGAATTCAAAATCTAGATTGAAACCAAAGGGCATGATTATTCCCTCAAAATAGGTTAGAATCACCCATGCTCCAATGCCCATGAAACATTTTCCCCTAATGTAATAGAGTATCCATAGTTTATCTTGAATGAGAGGATCATTTGGATCTTTAGGGGCTCATTCTTTAGTATTTGAGACTTCATCCATACAAATATCAATTACCTTTTTTATGGGAAAATGATACACAATTTTGGGAATATAATTCCCTATCTTACATGGGTCTAAAGAGAGAGTAAGAGTTTCTCTCTCTCTAATATCTAGATAATATCAACAATATATTTTTTGGAAAAAACTAATATTATTGTGTCAATTGATTCATATTTTTTTGTGGTATCTTCAATAGCTATTTCCTTAGGTTTATTATCTAGTGGAGGTTTATAATTTTTTAGGATATTTTATTAGACCCACTTAGGAACTATAATTGGATCCTTTAGAGGATGAGGTTTTACCAACTAGTTGTTAAGGAAGTGATACCCAATGTGGATTCTTGTATTTTTCCTAAGGTTAGATTGATAAACACAAAAAGGATTTATGTCATCTTTGGAAACATACACCATCCTTAATTATAGGAATCTAAACTATTAATATAGGATGGAAATAATGGCCTTCATCTTATGGATCCAACATCCTCCCATCATCACATTGTAATTCATTTTTTAATCTATAATGTAAAAATTTAATGAGCATAGTTTTGGGCCCCAAAGTGACATGCAAGACAATAGTCCCAATATAGGAGGAATTGAGACCATTTTATCCTCAAAGCATGCTCCTAGTGGATGAATAGTTGGTCTCACCATAACCCATCTATTGAAGGAAAGAACATGGGAATATGTTAACTACATACCCATCATCAATCATGACCCTCTTAATTTATTTATTATGGATCCATAATTTTAGGTACAAGGCATGATCTCCTCTCCTCAGCATTTCAACACCAAAAATTAACTATTTGAGCTTGAAAAATAATCATAAATACCTTAAACTTGCCAAGGTAAATATACATCAAGATCAATGTGGTTTTTTTGAGCCTTAGGGGGTGGATTAATAATGGATAAATTAATAATACCTAAGGATTCAATAAGTTCTTAGTGATGGGAAGGAAAAAAATTCAATAAATACATAAAAGGCAATGTGGAAAAAGGTATTTCTTAGATCCGTAGTAAGGTCATATGCCCCAACATGATTAGGGGCTACCAAAGGTTCATTTTATAAATTAGTTATGAAAGGAAAGGAATATTATTTTTATTCTCTAATGCAAGTAGTAACATTAACTTCTTCATCAATTTATAACTCTTCTAGTTTATGAGTTTATTATTCCATTTTTAACCTAAGAAAAGGGTAACATCATGATTCTAAAAAGGTGAGGCTTTAGAATCATGTGCTCTAGCCAATGGGGACTAGCTAGGGACAAGGTTTTGTGATGTATTTTGGGAAGGATGAGGTTGATGATTTGGAAAAAGATCCTAGTATATGTCCAAATTGGAATTTTTTGGTGAGACAAGATCAACATATGAGTTTATTCTTCCCTTTTTGACATAATAAAGGGGCAAAAACAAGATTCTAATAAGGCGATGCTTCAAAATCATGTTTTTTATCTAATGAGGACTATGTAAGGATAAGGTTTTGTGATGTATTTTGGGAAGGATGAGGTTCATGATTTGGAAATAGATTCTGATAAATGTCTAAATTGGCATTTGGGGTGAAACAATACTTGTATGGAAGGTTGGGAGTTCCCAATGGGAATATGTTAAGTGTATATTTATCATCAATCATGAATTTATTAACATATTTCTTACAGATCCATGCATTTAGGTACAAGGTAGGATCTCCTCTATGGGTCATCTCAATGCTAAAGGGTAATTATCTCAGGTTTAAGAAATATCTTAAATACCTTAAACTTTTCAAAGGAAATATACATCGAGATAAATGTGGTTGATCTGAGCTTTAGGGGGTGGAGTAACACTAGATAAATGAATAATACTTGAGGCTTCAAGAAGTGATAAGTGATGTAAAGAAGATTTTTTTAATAAATCCATAAAGGAAATATGGGAAATGGTGTTTTTAAGATCCATGATAATATCATATGCCCCAATAGGTGTAGGGGCTCCCTGAGATTCATCTTATAAATTAGTTATGAAAGCAAAGGATTGAGATTTATATTATCTAGTGCAATTATTAACATTTGATTCTTCATTAGTTCCTAACTCCTCTAGTCATATGAGTTTTTTATTACATTTTTGACCTAGGAAAGGGGAAAAATCAAGATTATTATAAGGTGAGGCTTTGGAATCATGTGTTCCAAATGATGGGGACTAGCTAGGAACAAGTCTTTGTGATGTATTTTAGGAAGGATGAGGTTGATGATTTGGAAAGGGATTTTGATATATGTGCAAATTAGCATTTTTATGGTGAGACAAGACTTGTGTGGGAATAATGGGAGTTCCTAGTCATGTTTTCAAAGAACATGTTAAGAAAAACTATCTTTAATATTCATAGAGTCTTTGGATAAACTTTTTATATTCCATTTAGGTATGAGTATATTGACTAATAACCCTATGGAATAGGAAATATATTTTAGGATAATAATCCACAGGTCTTTAGTTTGATCTTATTGATAAAATATAAAGAGATAATTATGAAATTGGTTATGGTTATAAAATGGTTGGTTTTGATTCTAATTAGGGTGTTAACTTTGGTATTGAAGATTTGGGTTTTGATTATGATTTTGATATTTCCATGGTGGTGGTTGATTTTAATACTCATAATTGATAAAAGGTGTGAGATTATGGTTTATTTGGTTCCCATTCAAATTATTATTATTGTTGTTTTTATTGTTTTGGAAATTTTTATTTATTTATTTTTCTTATGTTGATCCATGACATCGACAGTGGTGGCATTATGGTTTTAATTTAATAATTTGGGTCCCTAATTATTTTGGTTTTTATGTTTTTGATAAATCCCACTATTTTGGTTGGGAGTGGTGATCTTTCCATTATACCCATAAGTTTTTCTCTCTTATTCTATAGTTTGCTTGGTCATTCCTAAGGGATCTATAATGGTTATTCATAAGATAGTTAATGGAATTTACTATATATCCTCACTAGTTTCACAATTAAGGGAGTGAGCAAAATATTGTGTAACCCTATTTGGTCCATAAGAGAAGCATTAGTCTAAAATTAAAATATTTATTACCATCTCATAATGAAATAGGGAAGTGGGTTCATTGGGATATTTTTTTGATTAATTCACACCAGTGGAATATTGATAAAATATTAACAACAATATATCATAGAAATGAAATCAGAATAAGTAGATCCATAATAGTAATTAATATAAGAGTGAAATACTTGGTATATATGACTAATCCACTTCAAAGGGGAAACCTCCATACAATGAAATAAAAATATAATTTCTAATATGATATAAAAAAAACTAACCACTACCTCCTATATATACTCTACTCTAGCCATGGTGATTCCATAGGTTGCACTTACTAACAATATAAGAACCTAGAGAAATCTGATAAGATAAATATAATGGTTATGGAGGCCACAATTTGGCCACACATATCCATAAACATGTTATAGTTAAGGGCATGGCATGCCCTTCCCATTAAAAAAAAATTACCCTCAACATTGAATAAATCTAGGTGATATTATATAAATTATTCATCCTCCTATGTTGCATCCTAATTAGATAAATTTTTCCATTTGATAAAATACTCCTTAATCTTTTGTGTTTTTAATCTCTTTGTACATTTCTAAAGTATATCCTCATATTTCAAAATGTATTTTACTTCCTCATCCAGTTAAGGAAATTTGGTCTATGAAGATATTTTTTTTACAATTACTTTATTGAAAAAAGAAACATGAAATATTGTATGGATGTGGGTATATTAGGGTAAATCCAAATATTATGATACACTGCTAATTTTATGCAATATATAATAAGGGCCATAATTCTTAGGATAAAGTATATTGTCATTTTTTCCTTTAGTGACACTTTCATAAATGGTTATAGGCATACAAGTACCCAATCACCTACTTTAAAATACCTCTTTTTATAGTGTTGATCCCCTTACTGATTGATTTGATTATGTGCCATTTCTAAATTCTCTCTAAGACTATTTAGTACCTGATTTTGGTGTTGAATGTGATCTTACATAACTCTAAGATTTGGATAAGCCCTCAAAAATGAAGTGATGTATGGGGGTTGGTACCCATAGAATGCTAAAAATATAGACATTTTATAAGTGGTATGGAAGGAAGTGTTATAACACCATTCTACTAGTGGCAATCAATGAACCCATCTATCTTGTTTATCTGATGCATAAAAATGAAGATAAGATTCTAGGAATTTGTTGACCACTTATAATTTCCCATCAAATTTAGGATGATAGGATGAGTTATGGGCTAATTGAGTACTTGAACACGAGAATAAATTTGTCTAGAAGATACTAGTAAAGATTGTATCATGATCACTTATAATGATCTTAGGGGTACCATGAAAATTTTAAACTATATCAAGAAAAGAAGAAACTACTGTAGTATCTAAAATTGGCTCTGATAAGGATAAAAATGAGAACTTAATATGATCCTATCCATAATTACCATAATGACTTTTTTATGTTTAGACCTTAGTAACCCTGTAATGAAATACATAAATACCTCCTTCCACCTCTTCCTCAAAATGGATAAGGGTTATAGAATACCTATTATCTTAATAGTTTCACCCTTGTTTTGTTTACACACCATGCATTCACCCATAATTTTTTTCATGTCCACTTGAGTCCTTCCTAAAGGAAATCTTGATTTATTCTATGATATGTTTCCATAGAGTCCCTTAATTAGAGATACATGAAGCTCTATAAGAATCTTATTATTGATTTAAAATTCCTTCATAGGTATAGTCTATATTTATACCATATTGTGTTCTATTTCCATTAAAATTTACCTAAGGCACCTAAATCTTACTATAGATTCTAAATTATAGCCTGTGTATCACCATCCTTCTCCCATTTAGATCTTATCTCTTCTAATCAATCTACCTACTAAATTGTCATTGCACATATCAATGCCTCTATGGATTCATCCGTCCTAGATAGTGCATTTTCTACAACATTATTTTTTCCTTTCTTATAAGTGATTTCAAATTCATATCCCAATATTTTAGTTACCCATTTTTGTTGTTCTTCAAATGAAAACCTTTTTTCCAAAAAATATTTTAGACTATCATGATCAATATTTAACTTAAATTATATACCCATTAGATAAGGTCTCAATTGCTTGATTGCATGAAGAATAAACACCATCTCTTTCTCATATATTGGTTATTTCCTATTCTTATCCTTGAGTTTATGAATTTAAAATATAAGTGGTCTTACATATTTCTTGAGTATTTCTCCCATGCTATATCTCGATGCATCACATTCAATAATTTGTTTTTAAAAATATAGGGTAGCCAAAATTAGAGTGGTGCACATTTCCTCCTTCAGCTTTTTAAAGGCCTTGGTGTTGATTTCATTCCACGCAAGGAGTCCTTATTTAGTAGTCATATGAGTTATGTTGTTATGCTACCATAATATTTCAAAAATTGATGATTTTAACTCATTATCCCTAAAAACCCTTAAAGGTTCTTGAGGTTTTTGGGAACCTACCATCCTATCATCACTTTGATCTTGTGAGGGTCTACTTTTACTCCTTCATTGGAAATAATATGACCCAAGTACTTGACTTATTAGATTCCAAAATCATATTTTTAGTGTTATTCATGAAGTTGATGTTTTTCTAAAATTAACAATTATTTTTTCACATAATGAAAATGTTATTCCCAAGATTTATTATATATGGGTTTGTCATAAGAAATACCAACATAAATTTCCTCAAAAAAGTCCTAAAAATAGTGTTCATCTGACTCTGAAATTTGGATGGTGCATTTTTGAGACCAACAATCATGACTAAAAACTCATAATGGCCTTTATAAGTTCTGAAAGTTATTTTAGGCATATCCTTACCTCTGATCCTAATTTAATGATACCCAGAACAAAGATATAATTATGTAAAATAGATAACACCATGTAACTTGTATAAAAAACCATCCATTATAAGGATATGGAATATATATTATATGGTAAACTTATTGAGTTATTTTTAGTATGGGCACATCTAATAAGTATCATCCTTATTTATCACCATGACCATACAAGATGGATATTCCCTTTTTCGATGTTTGATAATACCTACCTTCAACATATCATGTACCATATTTTCAATTTCACTCTTCTAGACATATGGGCAATTGTATGGTTTAATGTTTGGTGGTTAACTCCTAGGAATAAATAAAATGGCATGATCATGTTCTCTTCTTAGTGGTATTCCTTTGGGAATTACTTGACAAACATCTGATTGGTCATCAATAATCTTATTTAGATTATAATGTGTAGATTCCTTTGTTGTTTGAAATATTATAGAAAATAATTTGGCTATAAATCCTTCAGCCCCTTTTTGAGAATATTTTATATCTGATGAGAACTAACTAATTGTGAGATTTTTATCTTAATCCCTATAGTTCAAATGTTCCACTTTAAAATTAAAAATGTATAAACAAATCTTAGAAATTCATCTCTATTGTGCCTAATGCTATGATCCATTAGACTTCCAAAATATTTTTTACTCCACCCATGTTAATAGCAAACATAGGGGAATATAGCTTATAGTCTTCCATCACCAGTTTGATACTATGATAATTCCATTAATAATTTACTATGCCTCCATCAAAAATCATGACTTTAAATTTGGAATATGGGTAAATAAAATAGTCTAAAAATGTTTCCAAGTTATTTTTGATGAAATTTATGATCGTTCCCTGAGCCAATCAATGTTGTCACCTTTTGATTCTTGAATAAACCTTTGAACTTAAGGGTTTGTGGCTTACTGATACCACAAAGTACATGTCATGAGATAGTTGATAAAAATATTCTAATTTTATTTCTAGTACCTTTTCTTCTCCACTTGATTCTTCACCATCTTATTCTTCTTAATTGCCCCCTTCAATATAGAATAATTTATTCTCATCACATTTATATCCTTTGTCCCATTTTCTATCACAATTGAAACATAAACATTTTACTCTTTTCTCTTCATTTTTTTGAGGATTTAATTAGCTAGGTTGAAGGGATGATTATGTTGAAATAATGTGCACTTTATTAGTAGTGAAAATCCTTATTTTGACTAGTTATTATTCTTCTTCTGACATGTGAAAACCATGGATTTTGACACATAACTTGGATTAAACATGGGAACATTGAGTTGGATGTTATCCTTGAGGCCACCCAAGAATAGATCCTTCATTTTGTCTTTTTTGATGTCATCCACATGTAAGGATAAGTTATAGAATTACTATAATAATCCTTGATAGTTCATGTTTATCACAACTTCACTAAATGACTAAAATAATTTTTTGTTAAACTATTAGGATAGTGCATTTACATCTCATTCATGATCACTGACCAAGTAATAGTAAGACCCTTATTTTTATTCTAAATGCAAAGCCATATGTACCAATTGAATTGATATGATTCTAAATATAAGGATGCCATAAAAATATTTTGTGAAAATTGGGTCTAATGTAAGTCAAATAGATTCTCCATTTTATTAATCAAGGTGAATAGGTCCTTAACATTAATGTTTTTCACTTCCACTCTTAGAAACATGTTCTTTAAACTTGTATTTAGGATTTGATTATTCTATTTAGTCACCCCTAAATGTCTAAATCAGGTATTATTCAATGGCAGATTTATGTTTTTATTTAATAAGGATGCAAAAATACTTGACATTTGAGTTTTAAAATTGTTCATTAATCATTGCATTATTTTTATATCTCTAGTGACCTTATCCAATCTTATTTTGTATCTATGTTTTACATCTCTATTTAAAACTGAGAGTACACATCAATAGTCCTTAAGTCAAATCTTTTTGAATATATTTATTCCTTTATGTGTTTATTTCCATGAGTGACTTTCCCTTTCCCACGACCTCATGTTTTGTCCTACCATACATAGACTCTATGGTTTTGGGTCCCATAAAAAGTGTACTAGGGGATTATATCATTGTGATCATCTCACTGAAATGAATCTAATGATCACTGATTTACACAAGGTTGAAAAAAATAAAAGTTTTTTTATGAAAAAAACCTCAAGTAATAATGCACTGATGGAAAAAAAAATTGAATTGCAAGTTTTTTTATCCTTCAGCTTGCAAAATAATCACTAAACTTAAAAAGTTTGTGCTACAAAAATCTTTCCCAAATCAAAGTTCTGATACCACTTGTAATGAAACTACTTAGATTATTCAAATGAGTGGCATATTGATAAAAAATCAACAATGATATATTTCATAAATAAGATAAGAATAAGTAGATCCATAATAATAAGTAATATAAGATTAGAATACTTGGTAAATATGAGTGAGCCACTTCGAGGGGGAAAAATCCATATAATGCAATAAGAACATAATTTATACTATAATATAAAATTAATAACCACTAACTCCTATATATACTCTACTCTAACCATGGTTATTTCATATAATAACCCTACTAACAATATATGAACTTAGAGAAATGTGATAAGATAAGTACAATGGTTATGAAGGCAACAAGTCAGCCACATATATCCCTAAACACACAATAGGTTATAGGTGTGACATTCATAAATTTATAAATTATTATTTTTAAAAAAATGGATAGAGGCCTTGGGGATATGATAATACAAATATAGGGTGATCCTTTCAAGGGTTTTATTTAATATTTTATCCACTATTGCATCCCATGGAAGCAACTTTATGATAATGATGGTATAGACTTTAATGTGAGCATTGGGATCTCCTTATCTTATGTACTTGGGAAGTTTTGAAATGGTAAAGGTAAGATAACGTATTTAATGACATGATCAAGAGGTTCTTTGAGATATTTTGTGTAAGTTACTATTGCATTGGCTTCCACCAAGGAGGTATCTAGGTAACTTAAAGAAGGAAGAGTTAGGTAAGCAATCAAAAAAGGAGAACTAGGGTTAAAGGTTATCCATTAAACCATTTTAGGGTAGTAAAATGGTGCATAATGATTTTGATAATTTAATTTGAGTACATGTGAAATTATGCAATAACAAATTTGAAATTATGTTTACTATCCAATATAGTTAGGAGGGGTATAAGAAATAAGCATGCTAGTAGGCATATAACAAGGAAAGGTGTAATAAGGAGGCATTCTAGTAGGCACATAATTAGGAGGGTTGTAAGAGGTAAGACCTAAAAACATTTTATATGGAAAAGGGTATGTTAAATGATGATTGGACTAACTTGACATTTGATAATAAGAATCATTTATAATTTGAATAGGAGAAGAATAGTTCCTATTATTGATAGATTAATGATTAACATAAATACTTGGCTCAAAGGATTTGGCTAGGGAATAGAAAATTTAATTTATATACCTTGAATTCACCCCACCAAAGTAGAAATGAGGCCATTTGATGCAATGAACATACTATTCAAGTTGAGCACTTCCCTTATAGGAGGTTCAGGAGGAGGGGGTGATTCCCCAAAATAAATTAATTTTTATTAGGTTTTTAAGAGGTGTTGGATTGGGAGGATTCTAATGAGGAAGATTAAATCTATGAAGAGGGAACAAATTATGAGGATGGAAGAGTAAATACTACATTTTGGCTAACCATTTTTCTATGATAAGAACTAAATGGAACTAGACTTTATATTTTAGGAATGTATAGGTTGTATATTTATTTATTATTGAAGTTAACCCATTTGGATAATGAAATTTCAACTTGTGTCTGAATATGACCATTGATGGAATCTAATCCTAGAGGTCTCTCATCACTTGTCATATAATAGGGTGTATAAACACCCATAAAATAAATTGAAAGAGAGAAGAATAAATGAAATAAAATGGATAATATCAAAGACTATATTTTCACATTGGGTTCACCATATTTTTACATAGGGAAAAAAACATGCTTACCTTAGCACTAGACTTATCAAGGTCAATCTAATCTATCTGATGGAATTGTTGATCAAATGGTAACTATTGGTTTGGTTGAGTAGGTTAGATGTGTCTTTAAATAACTAATAATATGATGCCCTTTTGAACTAATCTTAAAAATCTTATAAGAATCTCACCAAGGTTTCTTATTGAAATGATTATTGTGGCTATTTGTGTGAGATCATATCTTTCTTATTCTTCTTTTAGAACCACAATAAATATATGATATTAGGTAGAAATTAGTCTAAAATACCATGCATGGGATCAAAAATCAAAAATAATATTCTTGAGTGTCTTGGAACCAATCAAGATATGGTTTTAAAATGGATGCTTGGTTTTCAAAAATGGTCATGTATATTAAGTGGTGGTTTATGGGAAATAAGGAAGTGATTGATCGAATGGATTTCATTGATTTAGATCAACTATTTAGATGGGTTAAATTAGTTGGGATGGTTCAATTAGCTTATGGATAAGGCATGTTGGAATATGATCTATTTGTATCCAATACTTATGGGAAGATTAATAATATACATTAAGTGTGGAAAACTAAGAATTAATAATAATTCATTGATAAATCGAATATAGATAACTAAGTAATACAACTTTTGATCAATATTACTCTCTTGAAAAGGGGAAAAGTCAAATTTAATGAATCAATGGATTTGACCAACTCAACTGGGATGTGTTTGTATTGGTAATGTCATATATGATAAGGACATGGATATAACCAAGGAGTAAAAATGAGAATTCAAAGATTGTCTTGATAGGCTATGTCGTGAGCTTGCTCAGACCAATAGCTGTCAATTGCCTTAGATTGTGCATCTAAAACTATGAGCTATTTGATGATCAAGTGTGGAAGAGGAGTGGAACAAAATACCATCTACAAAATCACATACCTAATGTTACTCTAGATAAAAATTTCCAAAGTAGGTGAAATGACATGGGGAAAGAGGGTTAATCTATGAGGTTGAGTTTGGCATGGCAGAATAATCAAAGGACAAAGGTATACAAGATAAGATGAACATACAATAAAAGAGGAAAATAATTTAAGGTTAGATTATCATAGGCCATAAATAAACAAAGCATGAAATAAAAATAAATAAAACTAACTAGAAATAGAAACCACAATAACTAAAAAGTAAATAAAAATTTGAAACAATGATTGAGTTAATAATGATAACTCCAGAATCAAAATAGGTTGAACCTTGTCCCTGCTTAGTGCGAGTGCACAATTATTTTATTAATAATTCAAAAAATCAAGTACATAAGGGTGCCTTTACTCTGTTAACCCTTTTACAATGCAAACATGGATTTATATAGTTTTTACCAATGACCGGTAAAAAGAACTAATCCTATAACCAACTAAATATGGGAAAACAACCCATAAAGAAATTCTAATTAATAAATATAAAACATTAAAACTACCTAATAATTAAACTAAGTTTATTTTATGGGGGTGTCTTTACTAAAAGATGCATGCCCCATTTACAATAATTATTTATTACCTACGAAAAATCTAACCTAACATTAAGACTTTGGATCAAGTCCTAACAAACCCCCCTATGATCCAAAGTCAGGTCTTTGGACACATACCAAGCATTTTTTTGAATTTTTCAAATTTGATTCTGTCAAGGGGTTTTGTGAAGATATCAGCTGTCTGATCGGTAGTTGGGCAATATATTGGATCAAGAGTTTTCTTTGCCACTAGCATTCGCAGATAATGGTATTTGACATCCATATGTTTTGTTTTGGCATGAAACATTGGATTCTTGGACATCTTGATTTCACTCTGATTATCAATGTATAAATGTGTAGGAGCAAACTGAGAAACCTGAAGATCTTTGAGAATACGATGAAGGTAAAAAATTTCTTTGGAAGCATCCCATGCTGCAATATACTCTGATTTTGCTGATGAATTTGCCACTATATCCTGCTTCTTACAACACCAAGCAATGGCAGCTAAACCCATATGCATAGTGTATCCTATGGTTGAAACTCTATCATCCACACATCTACCAAAATCTACGTGACAATATCTAACAAGTTTGAAGTTCTTGTTGCGGTGGTATTCAAGGCCATATGTTTTCATTCCCTGAAGGTAATGAAGTACTTGTTTTGCTGCATGCCAATGAATTTCTCTAGGCTCATGCATAAACCTAGATAAAATTCCAATTAAAAATGAAATATCAGGCCTAGTAGTCATCAAGTATATCAAACCTCCCACCAATTTTCTATATGTGGTGCCCTCAAAAAATGCACTGCTATCATCCTTAGACAATTTCAAGTTACTTTCCATGGGAGTGAGGGCAGGCTTGCAATCACTCATGCCAAACCTCTCTAATAACTTAGAAATATACTTAGTTTGTGAAATGAAAATACTATGCTCTTTTTGAGTTACCTCTATGCCTAGATAGTAGTGAAGAAGTCCAAGATCTTTCATCTCAAACCCATCTTTTAATTCCTTCTTCACAGACTTGTTATGGTTTTCATCATTACTTGTAATAAACAAGTCATCAACATAGAGAACTAGTATCACCATTTTCTTACCCTGCACTTGAAAATAGAGAGTATCATCTAATTCATTGTGATGAAAACCAATGGATTTCAAGTATGAATCAATTTTCTCATACCAAGCCCTGGGTGCCTGTTTGAACCCATACAAAGCTTTTGTCAATTTACACACTTTGTGTTCAGCACCCACTTGTTTAAAACCCTGAGGTTGTTTCATATAGACTTCTTCCTGTAAATCACCATTTAAAAAAGCACTTTTAACATCCAATTGATGTACTTTCCAACCATTTTGTGCTGCTAAGGCAAGTACCATACAAATAGTGTGCCATTTGGCAGTTGGTGTAAATATTTCCTCATAGTCAATACCTTCTTGTTGCGCATATCCTTTTGCAACAAGTTGTGCCTTATGTTTATCAATGGAGCCATCTGATTTATACTTAGTCCTATAAACCCATTTACATCTGATGGGTTTAACATGTGGAGGAGGATCAACTAAAACCCATGTATTATTGTTAAGTATGGAATCATACTCACATTTCATTGCCTGTTGCCAAACATGTTCAGTAGATGCCTCCTCAAAAGTGGATGGCTTAGTGGAAGAAGTAGTAATAACCATAGCATAGTTCACCTATTTTCAAGAATTATTGGGCCTTATTAAACCAACTTCATCTACTGTCAAGTCATAAAAAGTACTTTGAGCCCATTTTGGATACTTAGACAAATTATTCAAATCAGGGACTCCAAAATTCTCATTAGATGCATTATTTGAAGGGGGACTTAGAGAATTTTCAACAATTTCTAAGTCATCAACCTGTGAACTTGTAGATGAAGGAGAGGAAAGTGAAGGAATTTGAGTCTCATACCATAACATCGAAGAGGTATCCCCATTATTCAAACCCTTATCTCTTTTTGCATTTTTCCTCTCTAATCTATCAAGTTGAGAATCAATCTCTGCAGTGTTCATAGTCCCAAACTCATCAAATATTCATCTTGACTCACTATGAATTTTCCTAAATCCTGTGCAAGTAAATCAAACCCCTTTTTATCTTTAGAATAACCAAGAAAGATGCATTTTTGACTTCATGGTTCTAACTTAGTTATATGTTTAATAGGAACCAAAGCAAAACAAACACATCCAAACACTTTCAAGTGTTTAACTTTGGGTTTAAACCCATACCATGCCTCATATGGAGTTTGTCCCAAAAGTGAAACTATGGGGGACCTATTTCTCAAATACACTGCAATACTAATAGCTTCGGCCCAAAATTTATCATCAACCTGTTTATAGTGCAACATGGCACGTGTTGTGCCCTCTAAAGTTCTATTCATTTGTTTAAATACTCCATTTTGTTGTGGAGTATAAGCATTACTATATTGTCGATGAATTCCATGTTCTCAACAATAGTCTAAAAATTCATTAGAGGTATACTCACCTCCATTATCTGAACGAAGAGTGGCCAAATGTGAACCTATTTCTTTTTCGACTAAGTGTAACCAATCAACAAACTTAGCAAAAACTTCAGATTTATTTTTCATAAAGAATACCCAAGTCATCCTAGAAAAGTCATCAATAAACAAGACAAAGTATCTACACCCACCAATGGATGACTTTTTCATGTCACATACATCACTATGAACTAACTGTAAACATCTGTTAGCTCTCCAAGATGACTGTTTAGGGAATTTTTCCCAATTTTGTTTTCCCAAAACACATGACTCACAAACAATACTATCTTGGCGAAAAGTGGGCAACCCATTCACCGTACCATATCTCGGTAAATCCACTAAAGAGTGGATATTCAAATGTCCATGGCGGAGATGCCATAACCATTGTGTAGACATAGTACCTGTACCTGTGTCAACAACTGTTGCAAGTTCTATATTGGGAGGAAGCACCTTACAATGCAATCTAACCAAGTTTCCATCTTCATATCCTGTATACATTGTTTTATAATTATCCTTCACTAAATTGATGTAAATGAGCCCATTTTCAAACACAATTTGATAAACTTTCTTTCGAATAGTTACCAAACAAAGTAAGTTTTTCTTCAATGTGGGAACATGCCAAACATCCTCCAAGTATTTTATAGACCCATTAGGAAGAAGAATTCGAATAGAACCAAGTCCTAGTGGTGTATGCATAGACTTATTTGCTAAGGCAACTAGAGAGAGAGAAGCTTCCTTATGAGACTAAAAGAAATCTCTCCTAAATGTCATGTGTTTGGTTGCTCCTGTGTCTAAAACCCATACATCTATGAGCTCATCTCTAGCCTCATATTCAATATAATCAATATGCCCCAAAGTAGTGAATGCAAATTCATGGGCAACATTACTAGAGTCATCATAGTCATGATTGGCATACTGAGCAGAGTTAGTCTTAGTCACTTTTTGTGGCCTTTGAATTTTATCAAAAGGAATCCTACATTGTGAGGCAATGTGACCAAATTTTCTACATCTATGACACTGAATGTTTGATCTACCTCAACCTTTGCCCCTATATGAATTATGACCATGTCCTCGATCACTTGTTTCATGTGAATGTGATTGATTAGACTATTGATTATTTGAATGACCCCTACCTGTGTTTTGATATCTACCTCCTCTGTAACCTCGACCCCCTCTATAACTGTTTCCTCTATTGTTTTGATTCCCAGATGAAGATGAACTAGGCTTTGACTCTAAAACATGGGCTTCTTCAATTTTCTTAGATTTCTTGGGTAGAGAGAGGTCATGTTGGGTGAGCAACTCAGCTAACTTATCAAAGGTGATGCCTGTGATCTTGTCAGAGACATGCAACATTTCAACAAAATTCCTATAGGACCCTGGTAGTCCTTTCAAAGCAACAGTAACTATGAGGTCATCATCTAGTTTTCCAAAACCAGCCTTAGTGTACTCAGTAGTGATATTTTTCAACTTAGACATATATTCTCCCATATCCCCATCCTCATCTAATGACAAAGTAAACAACTGCATATGAATATCTATCTTATTATACTTAGGTTTCTTATCATATAAATCTGACAATATTTTCCATGCAGTGTAACTATGAGGAGAATTTTCAATATGAACATACGTATCACAAGTACAACAACATTTAATGAGAGCTAAGGCCTTAGAATCACGCAAATTGAAAATATCTAATTTATCTTTCTCTATTGGCAATGTGGGATTTTCATTCTTAACAATATCCCATAACTCATTAAACACTAGTGAAGCCTCCATCAATCGTTTCCAATCTAAATAATTGGAAATTGTTAATCTATCACCATCTAAAAGCAAATTTTGAATTTTCAGCATTTTAAAATGAAAGCAAGTGCATTAGATAAACGTGCGAAAAAATGCAAAAGAAATGAAACAAATATCACACTCACTGCACAAGACATTACTTCTATGGGGTTTTGCACTTAACATCCACGTAGAGCGTAAAAGAAAAAACAAGTATTTTGATGGGTTTTGCACTTAACCACACCAAAAATCAATGATTACACCCTTATTTCACCAAATTACAACCTTATTCCACCAATTACACCCTTATCTCACCACAACAACTCAAAAAGAAATATGATTGAATTTCACCCCTTTTTCAAAAATTTAAATAACACAATACAATAAGTATGTGTTTTACAATATTCTGATTTACAAGGGAATATTCCTTTTTGAAAAAAGCATATTCTAAAGCAAAAAGAAACTTTCTCCAAAAAGAAGGGATTTGAACCCTTGACCTCCTCCTTTGCAAGCTTCTAACAAAATAAGCTTAACCAATTGCTCTAAGAGCATTTGCAGAACACTACACTCAAAAATTTATACTTATTCCAGATTTTTGTGTATGAGGGGAAAAAAAATTACATGTGAATGTGAGTAAATAAATTCAAATTCTTTTTCCCTTTTTATAGCCTTCACTTCCTAGCTTCTCCCGTGGGACCTAGCCACAACAAATATTTGAAGCAAAACTTTAGAAATAGCCAAAAAAATAATTTCCTGTATTATACCTGTGCCATGCTTGCTTGGGATGCCATGGCTACTACTAGAGACTTATTTTCACCTATTTTATCTCACCTACAGGCTGTACAAATTTGTACAGGCTGGATATAAATGATTTTTACTGTGTTTTTGCAAATTTTTGAAGTGTATTTGCAGGGAATGAGGTCAAAATAAAGCCGGGCATTGGAAGGCCATACAACAGGCTGTACAAGTGCAAAAAAATTCCAAATTTTCAATTTGAATGCAAACACAGGAGTTTAATACCATTTTCAGATGTTTTAGCTATTAAGAGGCCTGAAAATGAATGGAAATACCAAAGGCAGCCATGAATGGAAAATTTTAGATGTTTTTCTCAAATAAATAGGCCGTACAAATCTGGTTTTGGCCCAAAAATAATGAATTTAATAACATTAAATGCTAAAAATTCATTTTTTATGCCATATGAGGAGGTTTAACACAAGAAAATGGAGTATGAATGATAAAAAAAGATCAAACTGTGGTATATGGAAATATACAGGTTTAAATATAAATAATATTTGAAAAATTAAAAAAATTTAATGATTTTTCAACATATTTAAACCAAGACTATATGGCATACCTTATTTCATGCCAAAAAATATCACGTGAATTGATTTTTCACCTTGCTCCTTCAAATTCACCGTGTTCCCAAAATAACCATGCTCTGATACCACTGACAAGTCCATAATAAGAATAGGTTGAACCTTGTCCCCACTTAGTGCGAGTGCACAAGTATTTTAATAATAATTCAAAAAATCAAGTACATAAGGGTGCCTGTACTCCGTTAACCCTTTTACAATGCAAACATGGATTTATATAGTTTTTACCAATGATCGGTCAAAATAACTAATCCTATAACCAACTAAATACGGGGAAACAACCCGTAAAGAAATTTTAATTAATAAATATAAAACATTAAAACTACCTAATAATTAAACTAAGTTTATTTTATGGGGGTGTATTTACTAAAAGATGCATGCCCCATTTACAATAATTATTTATTACCTACGAAAAATCTAACCTAACGTTAAGACTTTGGATCAAGTCTTAACAAATAATTGCACCAAAAGAAATTATTTTTTATATTTTAATATATTTTCAATGAATGAAATTAAATAATTATATTTTTGTGTTTTGTGATATATGAAACTACTAAAATAAATATAATCTAAAACTAGAATAGTAGTTACATACAATGGATTGAAAAATCACTACGACAAACACTTTTGGACTTACACAATAACAAGTTGAATATTATAAAAAATAGATAACACTTGAGGATGAAATAAAAAATCACATTTAAACAATCAAAATACTTAAAATTGCATTTAAATAAGTGAAAACAACAAATTGAACCAATACAAATGATTAATTTTAATACTCTAATGGACAAAGACAATGATATGCGTATTTTTAAATGAAAATGACATTTAACATATATTATGAATTAAATTAAATAGATATTGAAAAAAATAAATGATCAAACATATATACTTTTAGATATGTTAATAAATTTATATGTATTAAACAATAAACAATGAATGAAAGCTAATATAAATAGAAAACAAAAGTTGAATCCTCTGACCTATCCAATGTTGGATGACAAACCAGAAGAAGAGTTGGATGTGTAGTTTTGTCCTTAGGTTAAAACCTTTAAATGATTATGATTATAAGATATAATATATTTTTAAAACAAGAGTGAGAGGAAAAAAAAAACTAAAATAGAACCTTGTGAAGGGAAAAAATAATAGGTTGTGGTTGGCAATCAGAATATGACAGAGTAATGGTTGCAATAAGTGATTTTTATGATCATTTTGAAGGCATGATATGGTGTATTAATATAATTTATGGATAACTATAAGTTTATGGGTGAAGATGAATATGGATGGAAATAAACATGAAGTTCCAAAAGATGAAAACATGCCTCAAAATCATGCCCCATATGTTAAATTAATTTCTCTATAATGGTTTTGAAATTACTAGTTTTAAGTGGACCATAAATTATGAGACTTCCATATCATTTCCATGAACACCAAATGTTTTCAAGACCACTATGGTCAATTTTCAAACTACTATGGTTGTTATGAAACCACTGCAACAGTTTCACAACATATGCAAATAAAATTAACATGAGGAGTTTGGAGGTCAAATTTTCATGAGTTTTGACACTCAAAAAAGAATGGAACAACATAAGGACATAGGAGGCCACACAAAGGGGATCTGATCTTCTTCCATTTATTTGAGGTTTTACATTCATCATGGAATGTTAAAACATAAAAAATTGGGATGTGTTCAATGATTTTAATAATATATTTTTTGTGTGACTATATTGTAAAGAAAGGATTGCATGTGACTTTACATATAAAAATATATATTCTTGTACTAATTTTTCGTTTCTTCATTAATAATCACATAAAATTGACCTTATCCAAAATTGGGGATAAAAACTAGCTTGCTCCAACTATAGATACTAAAATATGAAATTATGTACTTGATAATGATAAACTTGACACACATTTACCATACATGAATTGAGATTAAAAAATAAGGTCCTAATATTCCATTCTCTCAAAATTACATATTATATTATGATTTTAACCTTCTATTATTATCCACCTACATGAACCTCATTTTTTGTTTAAAACATGTAAAATATCATGCATAGACATGTATAGACTTTCATTTTTGTCTACCTATACACAAGTCAGTTTATTCAATTTTGGTCATTATATTTAGTTGATAATGACCCGAACTGGTTAGAACTGAGCCTCTCCCAATACAAAAAAATTTAAAAATCAAACCTTTCCTTTGGGTCATCCCATTTTCTAAGCATGTTAGTGGCATGATAAATTATAAAATTGGACTCATATAATATGTTGGAAATATTGTCATTGATGTCAAAGGTTTAGTATTATTGGTGATAAAGGCTCCATTGTATTTAATGTTGTTGGTAATAAATATATCTTGGCTAATATGAGTTAATATTTATTTAATATTAACAAATATATTTTTGGTTGCATATGAGACAAAAGAAGGGCCCATGGAGAAGTCGAAGAGCCATGTGATAAAGACAAAAAAAGGATGGGACACATTTTCCCATGAAGAGTCATCTTGGGGAATACCAAGAGTCACCAAGTGAAGACAAAAGAGTAAAGTCACAATTTCTCATGAAGGGACACTTTGAGGAATATGAAGAGTCACCAAAGATAAGGACAAAAGTGGGAAGGACATTTTTGGTCATGAAGGGTCACCACATGACTTTTCAAATGCTTGGATATGAAGGGTCATCCAAGATTGGTGCCATTTTCCATGAGGATTGAAGGGTCACAAAGGGGGAAGGCCAAAGGTCATTTGGAAAGCTATAAATAAAGGCTTGAGTAGCCATTTGTAATATGGATGTGAGAGGTTAATTTGATATTGTGATATCTAGCTTAGAAGAGCAATTGTGAGAGACGAATATGATTTGTATTTGTTATATCTAGCTTAGAAGAGCAAAAGTGAGAGAGAGGAAAGAAATGTTGTATTGATCTATCATTTGTTGAGATATCAACATTGAGAGATAGGAGTGTAGTATACACAAAGGGGTTGGTGCTCACGAATTGTTTCTGAATTGGTGCTTGGCAAAGGGGTTAGTGCTCCTATGGGTTGGTGCTCATTAATTGTTGCTGGGTTGGTGCTCGGCAAAGGGGTTGGTGTTACTGTGGGTTGGTGCTCATGAATAGTAGCTGGGTTGGTGCTCGACAAAGGGGTTTGAAGCTCCTATGGGTTGGTGCTCATGAATTGTAGCTGAGGTTTGTACTTGGCAAAGGGGTATGGTTCTCCTGTGGGTTTGTTATCACGAATATATTTGAGATTAATTCTCTGTGGTTTTTTCCACATTGGGTTTCCACGTTATATTTGGTGTCTCTCTCTATCTTGTGTGATGTTTATTGTTTGAGTTTTATTGCATATCTTGAATGTTTGATTAAGTGGAATTTGATAAAGGGAAATTTTTATAAGATATATAATATACTGATTCACCCCCCCTCTTAGTATATTCCATGCTTAACAATTGGTATCAGAGCAGGTTCCTTTTTGAAAAGTTTTATAGCTTGAAGGTAGATCAGGAAAGCACGATGGCTGGGTCACAGGAAGGATTTTCTACAAATAAGGCACCTTTGTTTGATGGGATGAATTATGCTTTTTGGAGCATGAGAATGAAGGTTTATTTGATGGGCCTTGGATTTGACATATGGAAATCAATGGTGGAGGAATATGAAGAGCCACAGACATCTATAATTACTCCAGCAGAAAAGAAGGCAAGTGAATGTAATGCTAAAGCTTTAAATGCTATTTTATCTGGTTTATGTGAATCTAAATTTGTTAAAGTTATGCAATGTAAATCTGCTCATGAAACTTGGGTAAAACTTGAGAATATTTACAAAGGTGATGGAAAGGTTCAACAAGCTAAGTTGTAGACTTTTAGAAGGTAGTTTGAAAGTTTGAAGATGGAAGAAGAAGAAGATATAGCAAGTCATCTCTTGCGAGTTGATCAGATAGTAAATCAGATTCAAGGTCTTGGAGAAACATTAGAAGAGTCAATGGTGGTGCAAAAGGTTTTGATATCTCTACCAATGAGATATGATGCTAAGGTTTTGACAATCGAGGAGATGAAGAATTTAGCCAAGCTAAAGATGGATGAGCTTCATGGTATTCTCATAGCATATGAGATGCGGATAGAACAAGATAAACCCTCAAAGAGAGAATCGGCTTTCAAGACATCAAAGAAGGAGAAAGCTAAGATTCAAGAATCAAGTGATAGTTCTAGTGATGATGAAGATGACAATGAAGCACTTTTCATTCACAGGCCGAAAAGAGGAATAGGTAAATATCAAGGAAAATTACCTTTTAAAAGTTTTAATTGTGGAAAGATTGGACATTTTTCAGCTAGATGCCCAAATAAGGTTAATGATGATGAAGAAGAAAAGCCTACATACAAGAAGAATTTCAAAGGCAAATCCAAGAAGGGATTCGAGAAGAAGACCCTGTATTCTAAGGATCCTAGCTTAGTTGAAGATAGTGGAGTCAGCGATTCAGAAGAAGAAGAGATTCTATTCATGGCCATACATGATAATTAAGAAGAAGAAGAGGAGGGAGTTAAAGTAGATATGGAAGGAGAACTCAATTGTGCCCTAGAAGAGTTAGAAGTTGTTTAGAAGAAGAATCGAAGGTTAAAGCACCAAATCAAAAAAAATGAACAAGAGTCAAAGGAAATGATCGAAGATCTACAAGCACACTTTGAAGAAGCCAAGAAGATTGAAGAAGATCTCAAAGCATAGTTGGAAATAGAAAGAAAAGATTGTGAAAGGTATGTTATTGAAATTGCCTCTTTAAAAGAAGATATTCAGAAAGCATTCAATGAAAAAGTAGTTAGTGATTCAAAATTTGAGGATAGCACTAACATGTTGAATAAGATATTAGAAAGTCAAAAAGCATATTTAGATAAGACAGGGATCAGATTTGAAAAGAAAAAGAGCTATGCTGAAGCTCTTATAGAAGAGGAAACAAAAAGGGGAGAAGATAAAAATACAGAGGACATTCCAAACAGAGAAGGTTGGAGAGAACAAAGCTACAAAAGGCAATCAGGTCAGAGATATACAGACAGGTCCTATTTTTATGGCTATTATTTTTATTGTAATGGATATGGTCACAAGAAATTAGAATGTAGAAAAAGATCTAACAATTTTAGAAATAAGGAGAAGAAAAGTCAAGTAGAGTCAAGCAAAAGCCACAACTCTTTTACTCTTCTATCAAGCTTTGATGAAGAGACCATAGTATGCTACAGTGCAACAACTTCAGACACATAACTCGGTATTGTAGGAGTGTGTTCGAGTTAATAAAAAAGGATTAGAGTTTTGAAGCTCCATTCATCAAGAAGAAGAATCAAAGTGTCAAAGATCCATTCATCAGGGAGAAGGTTTAGACATGTACATGGCATAAGAAACAACATGAAGATTCTATGATGGTGCAGACAGCTCTGCATGTGGGAGGTAAAGATCAGCCATGGTTAATTAATAGCAGATGTTCGAGGCATATGATAGGAGATAAAAGTAAGTTCATTACTCTAAAGAAGATCAATGGTGGTACAGTGAGATTAAGAGATAAAACCACTGCCAAGATAGCTGAAAAAGGTAGTTTGAGTTTGGATTATGGTAGAACTAAGACTAAAAATGTTTTGTATGTAAAAGGTCTTAAGCATAATCTATTGAGTGTTAGTCAAATTTGTGATCAAGGATACACATTAAGGTTTCATGCTGAAGGTTGTGAGATTAGAAAAAAAGATTCAATTGAGTTGATTGCAGATGCTCAAAGGATAGGGAACAATGTATATGTTTTGTTAGATATCTTCTCAAAGGCACGATCAAAGGACACATTCAAAGATTAGTGAGGGGAGTTGGGAGTAATTTCTATTACTTTTTGCCATTGATGTTCAACATCAAGTGAGGGGGAGCTAAGTGTTAGCTCCAGGTAGGCCCTTTGCCATTGATTTCAAAGGGGGAAAATAATAGGTATAGGTATAGGTACAAGTATAGGTGCAAAAAATAGGTACAGGGAACAGGTACAAGTTACTACAATAAGGGGGAGTTATTGTATGTTTTTAGATGATGCTATGTGCAGGTGATAGGATGTGGCAGTTTTAGGATTGAGGTTGCCATCAATGACAAAGGGGGAGATTGTTGGAAATATTGTCATTGATGTCAAAGGTTTAGTATTATTGGTGATAAAGGCCCCATTGCATTTAATGTTATTGGTAATAAATATATCTTGGCTAATATGAGTTAATATTTATTTAATATTAACAAATATATTTTTGGTTGCATATGAGACAAAAGAAGGGCCCATGGAGAAGTCGAAGAGCCATGGGATAAAGACAAAAGAAGAATGGGATGCATTTTCCCATGAAGAGTCATCTTGGGGAATACCAAGAGTCACCAAGTGAAGACAAAAGAGTAAAGACACAATTTCTCATGAAGGGACACTTTGAGGAATACGAAGAGTCACCAAAGATAAGGACAAAAGTGGGAAGGACGTTTTTGGTCATGAAGGGTCACCACATGACTTTTCAAATGCTTAGATATGAAGGGTCATCCAAGATTGGCACCATTTTCCATGAGGATTGAAGGGTCACAAAGGGGGAAGGCCAAAGGTCATTTGGATAGCTATAAATAAAGGCTTGAGTAGCCATTTGTAATATGGATGTGAGAGGTTAATTTGATATTGTGATATCTAGCTTAGAAGAGCAATTGTGAGAGATGAATATGATTTGTATTTGTTATATCTAGCTTAGAAGAGCAAAAGTGAGAGAGAGGAAAGAGATGCTGTATTGATATATCATTTGTTAAGATAGCAACATTGAGAGATAGGTGTGTGGTATACACAAAGGGGTTGGTGCTCCTGTGGGTTGGTGCTCACAAATTGTTTCTGAGTTGGTGCTTGGCAAAGGGGTTGGTGCTCACAAATTGTTGCTAGGTTGGTGCTCGGCGAAGGGGTTGGTGCTCGTGAATAGTAGCTGGGTTGGTGCTCATAAAAGGGGTTTGAAGCTCCTGTGGGTTGGTGCTCATGAATTGTAGCTGAGGTTTGTACTTGGCAAAGGGGTATGGTGCTCCTATGGGTTTATTCTCATGAATATATTTGATATTGATTCTTTGTGGTTTTTCCCACATTGGGTTTCCACGTTATATCTGGTGTCTCTCTCTATCTTGTGTGATGTTTATTGTTTGAGTTTTATTGCATATCTTGAATGTTTGATTAAGTGGAATTTGATAAAGGGAAAGTTTTATAAGATATATAATATACTGATTCACCCCCCTCTAAGTATATTCCATGCTTAACATAATAAAATAAATATCTCATTCAAAATAAACTTGGAACTTATTTGGTGTACATATATGAAATATTACACATTGATAAAATATTCCATATTATCCCCAAACTATGAGTATATCACTAAGATCGGTCACAAGCTATGTTTTAAGCACACTCAGTGAAGTTAAAGTGAACATTGTTAAGTATCAAATCTAGATCATTAGATATATACATATAATGAATTAACACAATTTTATAATCATGCAAGGAGGGATAACTACGTATGGCTTGATTTCTCTCCTTTGAGTGTTAGATACGTAGGCAACAATCAGCCATAAAACATGAGGTTATTATGGTAAACTCAACCCATTACACTTTCCTATTTTTTGTAAGTTTATAGACCTCATAATTACACCTAGGTTTTCAAGGTGAAAGATATTATTTTTTGTAGTTGTTCACATCATCAAGGTTTAAGATCATACATCAAAGCTTTAAAATACAAGTAAAGGTGACCATATGGTTATAGTGTCTCATTTCCACATAGTTCAATATAGACCAACATAAGTTAGTATCACCTAATGATATTGACCTAGATCAAATGGAACCAAACCTATGAATACAAAAGTATAGTTCCTGATCTAGATAAAACATAGGTCTTATTTCATCTAATTTTCACTTCAAGAATACATTTATAATCAAACAATCAACTAGAAAATATAGTAGTCATCCTTTTATTGTACTTACTATATTTAGCATATGTTACTTATAAAATCATTGAAATCAATGTTAGTATTTTATATTCAAATATATGCTTCAATGCCATATATTAATATTTAAGTTACAATATCAAGTTTCTATCTTAATAGGATTTTAAAACCAAATTAGGGTAGAACATACTACTGAACTTGAATATTGATCAAACCATCCTTCCAATGATTCATATTTTTTATAGGGTTTCAAATTTCATTTATGATTTCCATACAAAAATATATTTTCACCTTTCAAAGGTTTCATATTTTTTATCCTAGGGGTTCAAATATGATTTCTAAATTCCATACACAAAAAATATTTTCACTTTTGGCCTTAGCCTTCCATTAGATTTCTTATATTATGGTTATTATTTTATTGGATTATATTTGGATCAAAACAACCCTATTTTTCAAGCTCTATGAGGTTTTTTATAATCATATTGAGTGGATAAAAAATTTGCCAAAATAATTTCTATATTTTTCATAATTTAGAATTTACCATTTTTAGTAATTTAGGCCCAGAGGATCAAGGGTGAACCTATTTTCAAAAGTATTTCTAGTTTTTATATATCTACCATTTTTTATATCAAACATCTCTTTTTTTTTCAAATAATTCCTCACAATTTTCTCAGAGTGGTCAGTTATTTATTTGACACTTGTCAAGGAAATACTTGTATGTTTGTTTTCCTATTAATAGTAGGCTTGTGTTTTCATTGCTTATATGTTAGTGTTTGATAAATTTAAAATGGATAAGTAATCAAATAGCCCTACCCACCATTATACTATGGATTCTTCTATTTTTTAGCCAATCACTTGTTAAACCAATGACACAAATTTGATCAAATGTGGTTTTCAATTGAGATATTTATAGAAATGGGGAAACATAGGAAATGAATTATGAAAATATTAATAAGATATTATTTTACCTATTTTAGTGACTACAAAAAAATGGTGGTAATTCCTCAAATACATAACATATTCAAAAAATAATAAGGTTAAAAGTAATAATTAACAATCCCAAGCCTTCCTCCAATCATATTATTGCAATATCTAATCCAAGTTGATTTATTTTAATACTAGGTGTTAAAGGCATGCATGAATTCTTTTGTTCCTCCTCCCCCTAGACCTCAATATTATCTTAGCTACCATCCTACCCCTAGCATTCATCTAAAACTTATATTGGATCTTATAATTGATGAGTCCATAAAATGGTTCATTATATCCATAAAATAACATCCTTTTTCTTGCATAAGAAATGGATCTAATTGTAGTTTTTGAACTTATAGTTTATTTAGAATGAAATAGTAAGTATATATCATGGTGATGTCTTTAAAATTTCTTTTTATCTATTGGTTATCTATTTATAATTATTATTGGGAAAAATCTATCAATAAATGTATATACAGTTCATAATACACTAAGAATGATTCAAAGTATGAAGAAAAACCATGTTGAAGTCTTCTACAATAAGATCCAATATTTTGGTCAAGATATGGACTCCAACAGGCTTGTTATAGTAGCTTTAGATTACAATAAGCTTGTTATAGACTAGCTATGGATTACAATAGGCTTTCTACAGACCATCTATATATTACATTAGACTAGCTATGGATTACATCAGAATAGTTATGGATTTCACTAGACTTGCTATGGATTTCACCAAGCTTGCTACGAATTTCACCAAGCTTGCTATGGATTTCAGCAGGATGTTATGGGGTTCAATAGAATTATTCCAAAATTCAAGAAAATTGATAGAAACTTGTTTGGGAATTATTTCTAAGAGTATTTCAATGTTCTAGCTATCATAAAGAATGCTTTCCATTTAGATTCTTTCCATATATATATATATATATATATATATATATATATATATATATATATAGACTTTCCATTGAATATTGTATTTAAATATATATTTATGTAATTTCATTTTTAATAATTAGCTCTCTCTATATTTGGTAGAGATTGAGATTAGGCAGTAATAGATTTCTTTATTAGAATAAAAATATCTCTCCATATTCTGTGGAGATTAAGATAGGATAGATTGTCTTAGTTGTTACTCTCAAATAAGGTGTTGGTTGGAAGCATGAAATTATAAATGTAACGTTCCACACCCAAATGAATGAATCAATCAAATACATTTTTCCTTCCATTATTGTAAGCAGTCCATTTGAAATCTATGTTCTAAATAAATCTTTTTTTGAGGAATGAGCTAGCCAATCATTCCAAAGAATATGGATCAATGTATTTTTATTTTATGTCTTTATTTTATAATTATTTTATTTGATGTAAATTCTTAATTTATTTCTTTATTTCTGTAATTATTTATTTTGTACAACTTGTTGTAAATCTATAGGTATTTTATGTGTTTGCCATTTATTTTCAATTTAGTAATTTTCATTCTGTAAGTGTGCTTTAATTTCATGTAAGAGTGTTTTGATTTCTACAAGTATGATATACTTTTTTCAAGTTTGATTTGATTTCAAAAAGTGTGATTTAATTTCTTCAAAAGTGATATTCAATTCCTACAAATTGTGGAGTGTGATAGAAGGAACCATTTACCATAGATCTCTTTCTCCTTTTGCATATAACCGTCAGACACTAGCCCTGGATTGACATCATTAAATGAAGGGTATTGACGACACCCATCATTTTTTGGTGTCATTGTTAGGGAACCATGGTGTTATTAGGAGATTCATATCTTCTAAGGAGATTCCTAGTGATAGGGAATGTTTCTTTAAAAATTATGTGATAGGAGATACTTAGCTAATGGTTTCTTTAGGATTTTATTTTTTTAAACATACATTAAAATTTATTTTTCTAAAATTATGTGTTAGATTTTAAATCAAAAAATAAAAACCCCTAGATACTAACATTGCTATGTAGGAAATAACAACTAATAACATCATGAAGGAAGATCTAATTATTGATGCAGGATGGAAATGAAATTTTGAAATAGCCAACAAGATGGAGAAAAATGTCTGATACATAAATTTCTATTGTTTTTCACAATAAATCTAAAATAAATACTTTTGTATATAACATGCATATTTAGGGAATGATCTATGTTTTGAATTTGTTAGATTGACTATATATGGTGGTGTGAAAACCTGTACAAATATACTTTCACCTTTTCTAGAACCACATATAATGGATCACACATACGTTTAGATGATTTTGGAAAAAATTCATGCTAAAAAAAATAGGTGAAAATCACTACCAAATCAATCTCTAACTATTTTAAATTTCCTCATACCTACATGCCTACAATAAAAATATTTTGTTGTTTTTTGTTTGGTTAAAAAAATACAAATAGTTTCTAGCAAGATAAGATTGCATATCAGATTTTGATTGGGAACAAAATGACAGAAATTTACAAAAAGAAGGCTGAAGTTTATCATAGGATGACTGAAGTATACAAGGAGATGGAATTTCAGGTAAAATAAATTATTCTAATGATATCTACTAAAATAAAATCGTCTAGAATCTAGTCTATGCACTTGTTAAAGAAAGACTCCTGAGCTAAAATCATGTGAGGTATTCGATCTTTCAAGAAAGCACATTTTATTTACAATAATAATTAATCAATCAAATGGATATATGATTTTTTGAAAATGAACTATCACTCCAACCAAAATCTTGTAGATTTTTTCTAGTAAAATATTGCATATAGATTTCATTCTAATCTGGTGTGGCTAACCATATATTATAATGTGCCTACTTCAAGAAACATTTGAGCTTACCAACCTAGTGTCTAACATAGTTATTTTGAATCAAATAAACATAGTGAATGGTTATTTAAATAAAATATGTCTAAGTATCACACAACTTGAAAATAAAACTGTGCATACCACTAATATTGGTCATACTATTGTTAATTACATTTCTAGTTCTCCACTCACTTCATCTCAAATATGGGTAAAAAATCAATAAAAATATGCAATCAATGGGTTAAACACTTCTCATAAGTCCAATATTTCTCAAAGTGCAATTGAACCTAATTCATAATGATATTATCATGTTACCTTGTCATCCTACAAAAAATCCAAATATTATTATGTTTATCATAGAATGCATGGAAATCATACAGATAGTTGTTGGACCTTGAAAAGTAAGATACAAAATATGGATATGAAAAAAAGAGTACCTATGAATGAAATTTTATAGAAACATATTCTTAAAAAATTTAATGGTAAAAATATGAATTTTAAGGATCAAAATACTATATATATATCGATAAAAATTAAAAGAGAAATACTATAAAAGTTATGAGTACATATTCTAGTCAAGATTCAAGATAGAAATTCATTTATTTAATTGGTGGTCAAGTGGTGATACCTAATCCTCTACAATATCAAATATGTGCAAGATCATGATAAATAGTAGTATAGGCATGAAAATTCCACAATATGACATTGTTATTTCTACATATACTAGTACAAAGCATGATGTGAATGACATGTCAATTTAATAATCCAAAGATGATGACTACATAGATCATCTTGATTTCTATAATCTTGAGGAATGGCACAATAGTGATTAATCTAATGAATATGAATTCAATGATATTCCAAATAATGATACTTTAATAGATTCAACTAATAATGGACATGAATGGTGCTTATGAGATACATGATTACATAAATGCATCACATCAATGATCTGTTTCATTGTTATAAACCTAATCAATTATACATAGCCTCTTATGGTTTTATTGATTCTAAATGTGAATAATATTCAAAAAATAAATAAAAAATAAAGAAAATATAAAAACATTCAAATATTTAAAAAATAAAAAAATGGGACTTTGGCATGGCATGATTAATAGTTTACACTATTTAAATATATTATTTATCAAATGTTTGATAGATGACATATTATTTTCAACACACATGCATTTCATGGTATATGAGGGAAACATAAGACATACATGTTACATAGACATACAAATGTTTGAATTTCCTCTACCCAGTGGCTATGTTGATACTAGGGGCATCTTATTCCATAAGTTTCATTATTACAAAATACATATTTTAATGACCTTTTCTACCATGTTGAGCTACATAGATCGCTTACATATGTCTTCATAGTTACTTGTATCTTACATAGTGTTATATGGATAATCTATTTTAATATGATATGAGATTAATGCATATGGCTGGTGTATATTAGTTACTTCTTTTGTGATCCATTGATGTTATTACTCTATTACATGATAGGATACTTTATGCTTATCTATTGTGTGTGGCCTTTTACCTTGATTTAGGCATATTTATTTCCCCTTTTGTGTGGACCTCAGCCTTATTTGATGCAACATATTTAATGTCCCTTGTTTTTGACAAAGTTGTTCACATTAAGAAGTGCCACGATCTATATCATGAAATTTTATTGTGTAGTCTTATTTATTTATCCTTCTATTGTGTGATTCATTGATACATCTATCTATGTATGACAATTATATGCCTTATCTTACATATGCTACATGCATTCCTTACTTTTCATATACTTTACTATGATGACATACTCTCCAAATGGTCACATGTTTATACGTGATGTTATAGTTATACATGAATTGATACAATTAACTCTATTTTTAACATGAGTGACTTAAAGGATATGTCCATCTCAACATTATAGCATTACACTGGGCTTGTCATAGAGACATTAACCTCCATGAATAGAAAATCATATCATAGCAAAAAATTTAGAGATTTAGAATGGTTCAAATATCAGATGGTTTAGTTAGATGATAGAAATTAGTATATTAATAAAAATTACAAGGTCATATAAAATTCATATGCACTCACTTTATAAATAATTGAACTTAGATTCATACACACTTAGATGCATATACATGCAAATATGCACACAAGTTACATGAACACAAATTACAAATTTTCACATGCACATACATTTGAGATTCGTGTTATTAACTTTAACATATGTATGCATAGCATTATATATCATTTGGTATAAATTCAAGGATAATGATATTGATTAATGCACATATACACACTTTACAATTCATGAGGCATCATATTGGTTCATGCACATACACAATAATAGAATGTATAGTTGAATGGAAAATGGTTTTAATTCCAATTCATACTAATTATATGTGTTCATGATGGGGGAATGAAAATTATTCATTCTCTTTCAACCATGCATTTATTTCTACATTGAATGAACTTAATTAAAAATATAAAATAAAAACTAAATTCATCATGGGGGAATGAACATTATTCATTCCTTTTCAATCATGTATTTCTATTTACATGGATTGAACTCATGGGAAATTATAGAATTAAATATATAATCCATATTTAGTGGTTGATTTAGATTTCTTTTAGTGAACCAACTATGTGGTTCTCTCTTTTACCTACATAGTTATTTGAGATAGTATATTGTGTAGCTTATCCTCTCACTCATGATCATTGGGATATGTTGTCTTCCCAACCTAAGATCCTACATAATTACATATATTTGGTGCATAGTCACCCAAACTCTCCATGTGATTCAGAAAAGAGGCACAAGTTGCAAGGGAAACATGGTGTTCACCCAAACATAGGTGCACTCTTACCTTTAATTTTTAAAATATTAAAAATTGAGTTTCATATTAAAATTATTAATATATAAACATTGAATACACATGATTTCAAGTTTTTACATTGATTTACCTACACAAATTGAGATTCATACTAAAGACAAAGTGTGTTTTACACACTCAAGTACATTTCATCATTTTAATCTAGTAATTCCATTACTAGAATAAAATGGAGGTATTTATAGATACTAAAATATAGTATTAAGTAATTGACAATGACAAACTTGAAATAAATTTACCATGCATGATTTTTGAGCAAAAAACTTCCTAATATTACATTCTCTCACATGTACATGTTATCTTAGGAGTTCAACCTTCCATTATGTTATTACGCACATATAAGAACCTCACTATCTATTTCAAACCTATGAAATATCTTACACATACATCTCCAAACCTTTATTTTAGTCCACTTATAGAGAGGTTGGTTTCATTATTATCACCAATTGATAATGAACCTAACTAATTGTACTTGACCCCTCTTAGCAATAACTACATTTAAAAATAAAATCTTTCTTTAAGGTCATCCCATTTTCCTAGCATGTCAGTGGCATGATAAATTACCTAATTGAACTCATATATAAATAAATCTATGTCTCATTCAAAATAAATTTGGATCTTATTTGGTACACATATATACACTATTACACATTGATAAAATATAACCTATACTTTCTAAATTTCATATATATCACTAGAAGCAGTCATAAGCCAAGTTTGAAGAACACTAAAGCCAATTCAAAGAACGTATTTTCAAGTATCAAATCCAAATCATTAGTTTCATATATAGTGAAGAAACACACTTGAAAAATTACACTAGATGAGAGAACTACATGTGATTTGATTTACCTCCCTGAAGTATCAGATACATAAGTAGTGGTAAATCATAAAATAGAGGTGATTAGGGCCATCTTATCTCATTACACTTTCCCAGTTTTTGTAGGCTTCTAGCCCTATAAATTAAACCTAAGGTTTCAAGGTGAGAGAAAAAAATTATGGAGTTGTGTGCATCATTAGGATTATAGATTATACATATAGATATTATAGAGACATTTTAAGGTGACCATATGGTTACAATCCCTTATTTCTACACAAGTAATTAACAACCAAAACATGTCAATATTAACCAATGATATTAACCTATATTTGATGTAACTGACCCTACATAGATAGGAGTACAATTCCTAATCTGGAAAAATTACAAGCATACTTTCATCTAATTTTCCATTTAAGTATATACTCATAATCAAATGCTCAATTAAAAATATACATACTCATCCCTTTTTTGTACTTACTATATTTATCATATGTCACTTGTCAAGCCATTGCAATCAAATTTATTATTTCACATTCAGATGTATGTTTGAATGCCATATTTTAATATCTAAATTACATTTCAGCTTTCTATCCTATTAGGTTTGAAAAACTAGATTAGGGTAAAACACCAATAACCAACTATATTTTAGTAATTGACAAATGCCACAAAAGTAGCATGTTTTTTTATGTCTTATTTTTATATGTGATTATAATTTCTATAACTTTTTGTAGACACCTATATTTCACCACTTAGTGTCAAAATTAACTTTGAGATGTTAACCCTTCATCATCACCAATTTGAATTCATATTAACATCATTTCCCTCCAAATTTCAAATAATTTATTAATCCATAATTAATTAATTAAAAAATTCACACATATTTTACTCTAAAAATAATAAAAAATATGGATTATCCACCTCATCTAGACATCCTCCACATTTTTTTATGAAAATTTTGACTCATCCAATGACCTTCCTCAACTTCCTGAACCACATTATGAATTATATTATAACATTTCAACCAAATTGTGAGTAATCCCTTGTATTTTCAACTAACTTGACCTATTCATACTGAGTCACTCAACTACTAACTCTTCCTCTTATTCTCAACACATGGGAATTAATCATCATCAATTAGTATGAGGAATCAAATCTAACCATTGATTTTTTCAACAATTCAAAAAAAAATGACTGATCTCAACCATTCATCTCACCTTAAAGATATCAAAATTTTATCAAATTATCCTTGTGAATCCATTGGGATAAAATCCATTTATAACCACATGCTACCTAATTTTATTTATTTTGAGAAGAGTTGAGCACCCACATCAAGCAATAAAGAGAGAATCTACCATTGATCACATAGTGGAGAAGGTGATAATAATACATTTCATGTGTTGTAAGTACTTCATCAATTAGCTTTCTCTTATTGTTGTTTCTCTATCAAGAGGTTAGTGCAGTTTAGGAAGGATTGCATTGCATATTATCTTCTTAGTTTACATTCTAAATTTCACACTATACACTTTTAACTTAAAACATAAATAAAATTAATGGTAATTCACAATATTATTATGGGTTCAAGTGGGATAAACAACATTTTTTTTCAAATTTGTAATGATAGTTTTATTTTGATCATTTTACGGGTTTGAGAAAAATAGATACACTAGTCAGACTACTTATATTTTTTAATTTTATGGCTTAGATGTTGAATTTAGTAGTGATAAAATAATTTTATATTATATATAATTATTTAATAAAATCTTAAAGGTATATTAATAATAATTTTATTGATATAATATAAATTTATAGAGTAAAACATTTTTTTGGTGGGTAACTAAATAGAAGCTGAAGAGTCATAAAATAATATGATAGTTGACAGATGAAATGAGAATCATTTCAACTTCCGTAATGAATTTTTTTCATGCATATATAAGGTGATAGCATCATTATGCAAGGGATTAGATATTTATATAAATTTGTTGTCTATTTTTTGAAAACTTGGTTATTTTAGTTAGTTTGTTGGTTGGAGTGGGAAGATAAAGAGGAAATTTGCAATGAATGAAAATTATAAATACTTGCAAGGAGGGTAGTCAAACTAGAGATAACTAAGCTTAGTTCAAGTAGATATTTTTTGAAAACCATTAGTATTAGTAGTGTGATAGGGTGTAGCACATATATTATGATATTTATAAAATATTGTAAGTAGATTGTAAGATAATCAGATTATATGGGTGTGATGTGTATGAGTTATAACATTTCATCTTAAATTTAATAAAGATATTATTTTGTTTTATAATATTATATGTGTGTACTATTAATTAATCCATTTTCACATGTTAAATTCTTAGGCAACATGATACAAGGTTTTCCTTCATTATACCCCCTAACCATGATTGCATCAATTGCTATTAGAACAAGGTTATTCCTTAAAAAGTGAGTATGTGAGACTCTTGTCAATCAGGTTGGGGGTTGTATCCAATGAAGTGAGGTCTATTTTCCATGTTTTTGAATGTGGGTGGAAAGCAATGAAAACATATTATAATGAGATATGTGTTAGGTACAAGGTGTTAGTGTTATTTTTTTATTGTGATAAAAATATGGCACATCTTTTTCCCATTGTCAAAGCACCAAAAGTGACCATAGTGTCAATACTTTCAAAATTTGTTGAAATGATTAGAGGAATGCAAACCCATTTTGAAGCTATAGAGATTGGCAATGAAAATGAATTTTTTTTGGATGAAAAAATAAATAAGTATAATAAGAATCACCTTAGATTTAGGTGGAAGAACTGGTAGATGAACCAAAAGATATATTCTTGTGGGAATTTTTGAGAATAAATATTAAGCCATAATTGGACACCTATTTGTTATGGTAGATTGTGTCCTAAAGAACTCATTGATTGGATCACTTTGTTAGATAAATATATTTAATTATGAGAAAATGGAATATCCCATGGTAAATTTTAGCAACAAATATTTTTTAATTCATGAATATTCCAATTTTTAAATTTTGTGTTTGGCAAATTTTAGGGTTGGTAGATGGGTCTGGATCGCTAAAATTTAGGAATATAAATTATTTTTTGGGTTAGATCACCAAATATTTATATTAATATCTTATATTATCTTTTAATTTGACACACACACACACACACACACACACACATATATAGTACAACCACCCTATCCCCTGATATCAAATAAGACAACCAATAAAACTTGAACGAAAGATCTAAATAGTGATACCAAATAGTGAATACCAATAGTGCTGATCAGAGGAGTTGAATGATAGTGTCGAATGATAATACCTATAATAGTTCCAAATGATAGTGCTAAATGAAACTTCAAGAATATTCAAAGTAGTTAAAACTTAAGGGCATAGGTAGAAGAAAGGAAAACAAAAAAATCAAGGACTGAATTCCCAAACCCTACTAGTATAAGGTGAAAAATAATAAGGAAACCAAGGTTGAAACCTTGAAAGATATAAAAACATTAAATGTACCTTAGCTATTAAAGGATATCAAAGTGAATTTCAATGGTATTAGGGATAATAAACAAAACACTACATGTGTACCTTTACATTTTCTTGGCTATCCTATAGATATAGGAAGTTCACATGTTGTTAAAGGAGAGATTTTTGAATATGAAGAGAAATCAAATTTACAAGGGGTTTATAAGGGGAATTTAGATTCCATGTGTCAAAAGTTATAAAAAATGATGGTGCTTCTTTTTCAAGTATTATCTTTGTTTTAAATAAGATGATAATAAAAATATTAAATTAGGAATTGGTCAAGTTACCTCTGGTAACCATGTCGTGGTTCCATTAGATAACACCGAAATTCATCTAAAATCATATGAGCTAGCCAAAAAAATGGTCAATAATGTTTATTCTGAAGATGTGGGGAGTGATTTAGATGACAAAGACAATGAATAACAAGAGATGGTAATTAAAAATGTCAAAATTCATCCACATTTACTAAAGGTCCTTCAGATTGATGAATATACTACAAGGATGAAAAAATGATCATTTAATAAAAAAGATGAAACCCTTGGTGACATAAAGATTGAACTGTTGCAAGGAATTCAGGATTAGCAACCACCATATGGGTAACATCATAATACTATGTCCCACTGGCTGGCCATAAAAAATTAAAAAATATATTAAAAAAATCCTATAAAATACTTAATGATTTTTAAAAAAAAAGGAAAAATGTATATGCACTACATATTTGTATATATAGTCTAAAACATATTTTTTTATTAATTTCAATTACACAAACTCAATATATGTTTATGATAATATGAAAGTGTATGTGGCCTCTCTATGCCAAAAAGTGGGACACACTATTATACTTTGACCCATATAGAGAGCCAAACCAAGATGAGGAATTTGGAGAGAACTCTCAGTACATAGGAATATTCAATAAATGGATATTTATGTTGATGTGTCAATGATAAAAAATAATCTTCGAAGAGCATTTTTTGTAGGAAATCAATCTCATCCTCATAATTTTAATACCAAGTGCATTAGTGTTATGGCAAGCCTCAAGTAAACAAATCCATTGTAGACTATATCTACAATATGTAAATTGCAATTGAAGGTTCAATATGCTGCAAGTTTAAGGAATGAAAGATACCAAAATCCTCAATTCTTACATTCCCTAAACTTATAACATATTGAACCTTCAATTGCAATTTGTGCATCATAGATATATTTTGTAATGGATTTATTGACTTGAGGTTTGCGACAACACTAGTGCATTTGGTATTAAATTTATCTAAGTGAGATCAATTTCCTGTATAAAATGTTCTCCCAAGATCATTTGTGATTATTGATGCATCAACATAAATATCCATTGACTAAATATTTTAATGTACTAAGATTTATCTCTCAATCTATCATCTTGGTTTAGCTCTCTATATATGGTCACTAATCCTGAATTCTATGCAACAGTTCAATCTTTGTGTTACCAAGGGTTTCATATTTTTTATTGACTGGTCATTATTCCATATTTTTAGTATATTCATAAATCTAAAGGACATTTATCAAATGTGGATGACTTTTGACATGTTCATTTACCATCTCTTATTGTTCATTATCCTTGTCATCTAAATCATGCCCCACATCTTCATAATATACATTCTTGACCATTTTTTTGGCTAGTTCATATGATTCTAGATGAATTATAGTGTTATCCAATGTATCCATGACATTGGTTACTAGAGACAGCTTGACCATTTCCTAATTTAATCTTATTCATATTAACATGTCTAAAATAATGGTAATACTTGCATAAAAAGCACCATCATTTTTACTAACTCCTAACACATGGACTCTAAATTCCCCTTATAAACCCCTTGTAAATTTGATTTATCTTTATATTCAAAAATATCTCCTTAAACAATGTGAAATTCATATTTCTCTAGGATATATCTAGGCAAATTTATAGTAGGGAATCAAATATGCATTTCAAAATATAATCATTATACCATGTATGCATTTGGATGTTGTACGATATTTAAAATATACAATATTGGAAAGTTATTCAAAATATATTTTCTTACCATTGAAAATTATTATGGGTGGGGTCGAAGGGGGATGATAAATATAATGTGAAATTTTTTTAAAATGAGGGATAAGGGTGTATTTATAGGATTAGGGAGGTGATTGAGCAACCAGATAGTAGATGGGTCATACTAGTCACCTAGAAACTTAGCTCAACTTCATCATTTGACACAGTTAAATCAAATTGCCTCTTGGAATAATAATTTGGTATTTTCCATTTAGTTAAACCATTACATGTAGCCATTTGATGCAATAATCTAGCACAACCATCTAACACAGACATCTAACACATCCATTTGACACAATGATTCAGTGGATCCATTCTATGTAGCCATTTGGTTTATCCATATTTGGTGTAGCCTTTCAGTGGTTATATTTGACAACTACCTTTTGGTATAGCTGAATGATTGTATGGAAAAAAGGAAACTATTTTCTTTTGCTCCTTTATAATCATCATAAATTTTCCATCACCCATAGAGGATTCTCCACAGATATGATTCAAATTTACCTATACTCACCAAATATTTATAATAGGTTATCTAGTATGGCCTCTTAAAATTAACCCTAGAATATTAAAGGAGATTAAAATTTTCATATACAAAGTTAAAGTGGGAAACATCCTTATGTTGGGATCATGTGCAAATAAATAGAGTGAGATGAGGTGAAGACAAAATTAGAACTTAAGATAGATTAGTCACATAACTAAAAAAGTATGTTTTCCCCTTTATATTACAATTAATTTTATTTAATAAATTTCAAATTTTGAGAAAAAAGGAGACAAGTATGAAGGATTACTTAAGTATTTGTATAGACTCACCACTGGAGTGAGTCATGTTGAAGTTGACATTGATAACACATCAAGGTATATGAATGGACTATGTATTTATATTCAAGATGAACTTTGGATGATATGATTGTGTTTAGTTGAGGAAGCCTATCATTACACATTTAAGGTCAAGGATAAATTGTCACAAAGAAAACAAGGCACAATGAGAGGAAAATGGAAGTTATTTCACATGCGAGGATAAATAAAAAGTGAGAGAGGACACTATGAACATAAAGGAGAATTGAATAGTTTCCTAGATAAACAATACTATGAACATAGGAAGAGGATATTATACCATAGGTATATATCATAAAAATGAGTACTATTAAATTATTTGGATAGGTCCCAAAACCATGTTCTCTACCATAATAAAAACACCCATAATACATATGTAATAAATGAATGAAAACTTAAAAATAAAGTAACTCATATTCATCCAAGTAGCATAACTACCTATTTTAATTAAGAACATTGGGCTAATTCTACTAGTGTAATAGTAACTCTCATCTACAATATACCTCACCCACTAGCCCTTCATGTTATTATATAGATAAGATGAGAGGATATGGTTAGGGTTAAGGTGTTGGTGAGTAGTTAAATTTAGAATAAGATAAGACTATTATTATCATGATTAAAATAAGTATTTAATTAATTCATAATATTATCTACTAATAGGTTGTGGATAAGTATGCACCAATTAGTGTCTGCCCATGAATTATAATTAAATAACACAAGTGCATCTTAAACTATTTAATAGTGTGCAATTAATTAAAACATCCTTCCTTAATATGTACTTCAATAAAGGGAAGGATGGAGGAATAACTAAACTATCCCTCATTTATAGGACCTTACTTCACTCCTAATATTTTCTTGAGCTTAAAAATTAGGTCTCAAGAAAAGTTTTTGTGAAGATGTATACAACCTAATTATCTATTTAGTAGAACTTAAGATAAATGACCTTGTCCTATATTTATTTTCAAATATAATACATTTAAATCTCAATGTGATTTGTGTGTTGGTATTCCATTATGTTGGGATAATGTAGATATCATTATGATTATCATAAAAAATTGGTAAGGGTTAGATTTATGGAAATCCAAATTATGAAAGTAAGTGTTGAATCCAAATTGAATCATGATCGATAGTGATACCTCCACTATAATTACCTTACATATTATAAAAAACAATATTAGCCTACTTATTTCAAGACCAATTAAAAATAACTACCCCAAGATGATATATGTATCTTATGATTAAATTGTAATCATCCAGATCTCATGCCCAATCACTATCTATGTAGCCAAAAATTATTGTGTTCCCACCCTATGTGTAACAAAAATTTGAGGATTTTCCTTCTAAATTTTATTCAATACCATAGTTATTAGTACTATGAAAATACCTTAGAATGTGTTTTATAGCTTGCCAATGGCTTTCATGTGGATTTTGATAGTAGCATGATACCAAGTTCATAACAAATGAAATATTAGGATGAGTATGAGTCATGTACACAATACTACCAACTAATTAAGTTTAGTGTGCACCATCAACTAAAAGAGAAGAACACTTGGTATAAAATTGACTCTAGATTGATAAGGAGTTAGTGTGGACTTTCAATCTTTCATGTTGAAGAAATTGATTATGATTTAAGCCTACTTAGATTGATTAAAAAAATTTCCTTTATTCGACTTTGATATCTAAATACCAAGGGAAAATGTCAACAATACGAAGTCGGTCATCTCAATAGGATTCATTATTCACTTTCAAATCATGAATCTACTTAGTATAACTCCCAATGATGATTAATTCATTAACATAGAGGACCAAAACTAGGCTTTTCACATATAATTTATTTATGTATATTGTAGAGTCCAAGGGAATACATGTAAATCCATAGTTGATTAAGAATGTGTTGGTATTTTCATATTATGTTTGAGAATCCTATGTCAAAATATATAAGGATATTTTAAATTTACACACAAATCTAGAGTTCTCATTCCTTATATACTTAAGAGGTTGGGACATGCAGATTTATTCCTACAAATATGCATGCAAGAATGTAATCTTTTCATTCTCATCTATGTGTTGAAGCCAAGGAGAGTAATAACCTAGTTTATTCATCTTTGCAATGAGATCAAAGGTTTAATGGTATTTAACATCTTCAACTTGTGAAAAACCTTTTACTAAAAGTTAGGCTCTGTATCTATCAATGAATCAATTTATTTCATATTTAGTGTGGTACACCCACATTAACCTCACTAATTTTATTTATTTTAGAAGTGGAACCAATCCTAAATTTTTATTCTTCTTCAGATAAATAAATTCTTCTCCCATAGTTGTTTTCCATTTAGAATTCTTAGAAGCTTGATGATAATTCTTTGGATCCTGTGTCACTTTCAATTATGCCAAATGCATAACACCATAGACATGTTGAAATATAATTATGTTTAAATCTCTTGTATCCCTTGGAAATGCACTAGTATTATGGTAAATCATGTTAATCCATTTTGGTATAGGTTGTGTTTTTTATGTAGGTACATTTTGAATACCTTCTGCATTGATAGGGAGGTGTTGCTTTTTCCCTATGGCTTATCATCTAAACTATAGTAACTCTAAAAATGAGAATCATATAGATTGTCTTATATTCATAAGAAACCTCAGAATTTGTGTCTAACTTGACAAAATGTAATGGAGGAAGATAAGTAGGATATGCTGGCATGAAATCATATGATTTTTCATAAAATAACACATCCCGCTAGTAAATCACTTTAATGGTGCCCAAAATAAGAAGATGATATGCCTTAACATATTTATATTAATATAAAAAGATACAAGGATAACCTTTCCTTTCTATTAATTTATGTTTTTCATATGGAATGTGCACCCATGCATTAAATTTAAAAAAATCATAAATCAGAAACATCAGGTTTGACACCAGACCATTTATCTTTGGGAGTTATATTTTATACTAATGAGTGGACAGTGTTATTTTTGATGTAGATTTCACACTAAATTTACCCTATTGGATGAAAGTATTTTTAAAATACTATGCAATTGGCCATTTCCTTTAGTGTGCATTTCTTAAACTTTTCTACACCATTTTGTTGAGGGTTGTATGGTATAGTTTACTAAATTTGAATGTTTACTGATTCATAAATTCTAATCATCTAATTATTGAAAAAATCTCATCCATTATAAGTTATGATATGCTTAATTTATCTTTGATAGGTTTTCAATAAGGGCCTTGAAATGTCCAAGTGTTCAAAGACTTCAATTTTGTTTTTTAGAAAGGAGACTCAATTTCTATGAGATAAATCATCAGTGAATGTAAGCACATATTTATGTTTCTAAAAAACCATTAGGAAAATACCTAAGATAATTGTGAACCATATACATAATCTATCACTTTCCCTCAAGGATTTACGTTTTGGAAATGGATCCCTATGTTGTTTTTCAAGTTCAAAACTAGGATAAATACCATTTTTAAAACAAACTTGTGGCAAGCCAATAACCATGTGATGCTTACTAAGGTCCTATAATGAGTGATAGTTGAGGTGACAAAAATGATCATGCCAAAATTTATTCAAATCATTAACATGTATAATCATGACTTGTGAAGGTTGAGTGAACACAAAATTATCAAATTTATACAATCATGTTAGATGATCAACCTTGCTAGTGGACACAACAATAGACTGGTCTTTTATATTTTAGATGACAACATCACTAGGTGTTAACTCAATGGTTTTTTCTTACCTAAATGTGTTATATGATATATGGAGAGGAATTTATAAAATAATTTTGGAACATAGATCACTTTATTGAAAACACCATTATCCATGTCAACTATCCCTTCACTCCCAACAGCTAGAAGACTAGAGTTGACCATAAAAAAATTTAGTTATGTGCCATCGATAAATATTTTAAAATTATGATCCATCATGCACCATATAGTGAGAGGATACTAAATGAATAATCCATTTAGACATAAGTGATAATTTTGTTGTATAAAGTGTTGCTCCTATCTTGAGAGGGGGAAGTTACATTTTTTAATCTCTTCTTCTAAATGTGCCATTTTATTGAAACATTGATTATCAACATGGCTAAGTTTTTTACACCAATTACAAAATTCTTGGTTGAAATTGGAATTCACTTTCCCTTTGCCTTTATTGTTACTTTGGGAAGGATTTTATTGAGCTAATTTATTGCCCTTAGGCTTGATCTTTGATTTTAATTTTTTTGGTAAGGCCCTTGCCTTTTCCAAAATTAGGTTGTCACATTACTTTAGTATCATTGACCAATTTTTTTTTCTTATTACCTTTAGATGAGATTTCTAAAATAAAAATTAGTTTTCCCTGATCTCTTTGAAATTTCTCATAGAACTTGTCAAAATTTGGTGTGACATATGAAGATCCCATAGAGTTTTGATTTTTATTTAGTTCAAAATATAAACTACGGATGACCCAATTTAGACAAAATATCCATAATGATTTTTGCATCAGTCTTGGTTTTAACAATCTCAATGAGTATAATTATTAAGTGTTTGACTTAAGTGATGAAGTCCTCAATGCAAGGATAGTTATTTGGATTAATGGCAGTGAACTCATTTTATAGCTGGCATACTCTCATATTATTATTATTTACAAATATTTTTTATTTGATAAGGTAAAAGCTAGGTTTTACATGGACTTGGAACCAATAGAGTATAGTACAAGAGTATCAACATGCCATCTATATGGTTGAGAAACCAAAAAATAAAAATTTACAGAGCTATAATGTAAACAAAAATAGGAAACTAGAACAGAACTAGGAGAAAAGTCCCTCCTAAGGGTCTTCAGCATTTGAGTGTCATTCACTAGAATGATCTATTTTTATTTTGACATTTTTGCTTGAGTTCAGTTCTTGGGGCCTTCAACTGCTTCTCTGAGGAAGATCATTCTAGGGTTATTTTTTCCTTTAGTCTACATGGGGGACTGCTTAGGGGGGAACACTGAGGTGGGATTAAAAACTTTGGTGATTGAAAGATAGGGGATTGAGTGGATTATTTAGAAAGGATGAAATCTTAAACTATGGCTTTAACCTATTTATGGAGTGAATGCTAGTCTTGAATGAGTTTGGAAAAACCCACTCTTTCTTGTTGAACCTATGATTTGAAATTCTTAAGCTATAGTTTGTTCTTTTCCATCTCATTTTTAGTAATGGATTTTCCTTTCCAAGTCATCTTCATAGGGGTACCCAGTTCTAGAGCAATAGGTTTCAGTTTGTGGATAAATAGTTTAAGGGGAGATCATCAGGGGGACTTTGATAAACTATCCTAGAGGGTGTGATCAAAGAGATGGTGGGATCCCTCGATGGGATCCTTCACCAAGGGTTCCTCTTAGGAGTCCTCCTTGGAGGAGGAACCCTTAGGGGGGACCTTTAATCCATAGAGAGCTTGGCCTTTCTTAACTAAAAGGATAATCAAGCCTTGGTGAAGGATGGGATTTATGTCATTAACTTGGTGCAATAGGATAGTACTCTCAAGGGACTTTAGTAAAAAGTAAGGAAGTCTAATTTTATATCCAGTAAAATGATTAAGAATCAAAAAATGGTGGGAGAAAATAAGTGTGTATTTACCTTAGAGTGTCATGTACCACATGATTTAAAGGAAAATTTCAAGCTAATAATGTGGAAGATTAGCCCATGGAAAGCCTTTTTTCTCTATCTACACAAAGTCATTTATTCTAAAAAGAACTATAACAACTCTTATTTTTTCAACTAATATTTAAAATCCTTTATGCCTACATATGACATTATAGTTACTTCATTAATGAACTCCTCTGAAATGTTAGTAGTGATGCCATGGATGGTCACTTTCCACTTATTCGAGGCCACCATAAAGTCACAAGCAATCTCAACATTATGTTCTATAACCTATTCCATGAATTTTGTGAGTCCCCCCTTTTCAGCTTCCTCCATACTTTATTCTATTCATAGACCTCCTTGAAAGAAGTAGGTTCTAACTTATCCCTATCACCCCCCATGGAGACTGTGTGCATAGATCCAACATAGGTGGAATGAATTTTATAGGGTGAATTCAAAAAGAGCATGAATGGTTTATAAGTCCTGTCAAAGGCTCATAAAAATAATTAAGACCCCTCTCTTTGGAATAATTATGATTCTGTCTAATTGAGATCCACCCCTTTGAGATGAGGTCATACACATGTGAATAAATCATATTTTTAACTTGCATTAGCACCTTCAGCTTGTATGGAATTAAGTAAATTATATGAGACATTACCTACATCATGATTATTCCAATTTAGTCTAATATTATATCCAAGTTAGTCCAAAATTTATAATGTTCTATGACTCCCTAAAAATGAAACTTCAATTCATGGGATATTGATTGACCAAGGATATCACTAGCTTCACTAGAATGGTTTTGTCATTTTTGTCATTTAAGAAGATATACATGTGTAGATTCTCTATTCATTGAAATGTGGTAGATGCCCTTACTCAAGACCACATCATTAATGTATCCTTTTTAGTTTAATTAGTTATAACTTGAGAGGTATATCTTTTTCTCCACCATTGATAGCATAGAAACTTGAGTGAAAATAGACCATTTTTTTCTATATGCTAAATTTATTCAAAAAAGTGTTTTGTAAAATACAGATTAAAATGATATCTCAATGAGTTAATAACAAATTTGTAATAAACCTATGGGTAAAAATGTTCTTTTAAAAATTTGATTTAGCGACTAGAGGTGAAAAAAGAATTGTATGAGTTTTAAAAAAATGAAATACCAATTAAAATGATCATATCAATGATAAAATAACAATAGTGAAGTCACCATATGACCCACAAAGATTTTTTTTAGAAACTAGTTTATGCTAAAAAAAATGCCCTCCTCTTTTCCCTTTTACTATTATTTTTTGGTAAAAATCCCAAATAGGCATATTAAATACTAGACACAAAATATTGCAACAATATAGATCTATCAAATGTAATAAGAGTTATTTTTTGAAATACAAGGCTAAGGTATGTTTGATATGTAAGATCTTTGATATATGAATCCACAATCATAAATAGTGAATAGGCCAAAATTTCACTGATTAGATAGGTTTCTACCCTCCCAAAACCACATTATCCCATCTCTAAGGTACATATAGAGTAACTTCATCGAGCTAATTCCTTTGTATTACACCATAAAATCAAATGACTAATAAGCTTCATATTGGGGAAAAACAATCCTAGGAACTCCCTATTTAATGTGAGGTATGTAGAACTAATATATGTATACAATGTTGTTTGATAACTTGAGTATAGGGGTAGTGCCCATCACACCATATATCAGGTAAAACTAATCAGTACTTTGCCCATAATAAAAAAATTTATGTGAGTTTTACAACTACTAGAACACAATTCTAACCTAAGGGATTTATATCAAATAAATTTGCATCAACATTTAGTACCCCACTATATTCACTAATGTATGATCAACAAATATCCCATAAGGATGAGGTGAGATCATACTATTAGTTATTTTAATTAACCCATTTAATCTAGGCTTGAAACCAAAAATGCAAAAAAAAACTACAAATTTGAAAACTAAAAATAATGCTAAAATGTAGAAAAAATGAAAAACTAAAAATATGATCTTAAACCTACATAAAAAATGAGGTGAATATTCTTTAACATGATACCATATTAAATTATAAGTATAGGGTCCAAAATCATGTTGTCTAGCATAATACATACACCCAAAATACATGCATAATAAATCTATGAATCTTAGAAACAAATTAATATATATTCATCTAAGTAGCATATATACCTATTTTGATTAAGAGCATTGGCCTAATTCTACCAATATAATGGCAATTTTAATCCAAAATATACCTCAACCACTATCCCTATATGTTCTTATATAGATAAGTGAATAGGCTAGGCTTGGGGTTAGGGTTTTGGTGAGTAGTTACAAATATAATAAGACAAAACTAATATTAGAAAAAGTCAATTAAGTGTTTAAGTAATTGATAATATTCTCTAATAATAGGTTGTGGATGAGTATGCAGTAATTAGTTCCTACCCATAAATTACAAATAAATATTACAAGTACATATTAAAACCATACAATAGTAGACACATAATTAAATTCACTACCAAGTAAGAGGTAGAGGAATCATGTGTACATGCTTCAAATGTGGTGAGATAGGGCATAAATCATTTGAGATTCCACATGTACATAATGATGGTAGAAGAATAAATGTAGTGAATAACCATATTGTGAAAGTGGATGAGGAGAGTATTTCATAAGTGAATCATGTAGAATAAGAATTTATTTAAGAATATTTAAAGATTAAGAAAGTGTTGTTGAAACTAGATAAAGAAGAGAACACCTTAGAATAGAGAAATGTTATATTTAGAACCATCTACCAATGTGGAAGTAAGTGTTGTAAAGTTAACATTGATAGTGTGTAATGATATTAATTCACCAAATAAGCAAAGTAATAGAAATATATCACAATGATATGGAAATATATCATTAGATATGAATAATAGATAATCCACTTTAATGGGGCAACCTCCCAAATTCTTGCAATAAGAAATGAATACTATGATATGTTGATGAACAACTAACCCTACCTATTATTTATAGTCTACCAAGGCAATGGACAACCCATAGGCCAACCTACTAATCATATGAGTGCATAGAGAAATGTAAAATAATATGTAAAAGAGTTATTCAAGCCATAATTTGGATACATATATCCCTAAACATGCCAATAGTTAAGGGCATATCATGTTGCTTCCATTCAAAATAAAATTATCCTCAACATTGAAGCAATACTAGATGTTGTTTCATTAAGGATTTATCCTCCCAAGTAACATATTCAAAAGGTAGACTCTTCCATTTGATCAGATACTCTATAATCACTCTAGACCATAACTATTTAGTGCATGTTTTAAGGACTATTTTAGGATCAAGAATAACTTAATATTCATTGAATATTTATTGTAGATCAAGATGGGTAGACTCCTTAGTTTTTTTAACATCAATGGAAAATAAGTGGACCACAAATCCTTCACCACCCATTTTTATCATCTTGGTTATTTGATGCGAACTAACCACTTGTGAAGATTTAGCTCACAATCCCCATTGTTCCATTGGATTGCCTTCAGAATGAAAGTGCATGAATTATTCTTGGAAATTCATCTCAAGAGTGCCCAATGTGGTGAGCCATTATACTCCATAAACAATGTCAATCCTGTTGTTCCCAAAATTAGCAGTGCTTATTTTTGGAACTCCCATGCGAAACTTGTCCGTTTCATCTTTTCGTCCCCCTCAGTTCGTTCTTCGAAATGTTTTTCGAATTCGCTCTCATCTTGGCCTCGGAACGAGAAGTGGTTACCACCTCGTCCCTGCCAATTTTTCCTCCCCTGGACTCCTTCTGGAGTTAGTCTTTCCTCCCTTTTCTCCTGTGCAAGGGCGACAAAATTCGCTGCCCCTGCATTTTCCTTGCACTTTTTATGCAAGGGCGGCAAAAATCGCCGCCCCTGCACTTTTTATGGAAGGGCGGCAAATTTTGCCACCCTTACATGCGTTCTTCGTCCCAAATTCACCGCCCATTCAGTGGGCGGTAAATTCCCCACGGGCTGTTTAAGCCAAGATTACGCCGTCGTCGGCCGATATTCTACCGCCGTCGGCAGGTTTGCCGATGTCGGTAGTGTTGTCTGCCGGCGTCGGTCGTTCTTGCCGTCTACATTCCTCCACCTGTGTAGGAGCGGCAATTTTTGCCACCCTTACATCTAAACGATGCAGAGGCGGTAATTTTTATCGCCCTTACATCTGGTACTCACATTTCTCCAACTCTAGAGAAACCTTCATTCTTTTCATTTTCTGCGCCTGCTCCCCTTCTTCTTCTGCTTTTCGACCTGCTCGCATCTCATCCCTTTCAAGCGCATTTCCCTGATCGTGACCATCAAACGTGCGGGTCTCCCTGATCACTCCCTTCTTCCTCTGATTGCACAATCATGGTTCCTTCTGTGATTTCTGTGAAGGGTCCCTCTTCATCAACGTCTTTTCAACAGAAGTTCTTCCAGGTCACTGAAGTTTCCCTGAAGCAGTCCAAGACCATGAAGAAGACTGAAAATAGAGATGGATAGTTTGGAGAAAGATCCCGATAGAGGGGAATAAATGAAAAATCCTGAGAAGAGCACTCTGATGTTTATTGGTGCCATCTCCAGTAAGGATTCCTATGTCGAGATCAAGAAGTCATTGATCTTCAAAATCCAAAAGAGATGATCCGAAAAGCTTTTGTTGAAACATCCTTCTCAATGTCCTCGGTGGACAGCATTCTAAATACTCAGTTAACTTTGGAGAGTCTAAAATCCAGGTTAACTAACCACGCTAAAGCCATCACAGCATTGGAGGACGTGCTGATCAGGGTTAGAATCGTCTCCAAGAACTCAGTTGCGCCAGACAGCATAGAAATTCAGGCATCGATCACCATGTGCGATGCTCATCTGAAGGACTCCGGCGACAAAAAATTGACACTTTCTCTCTTTCTTCTTCTATCCTTATGCATTTCTATTTTGTGCAGAATGCATGCAATTTTGTAATTTGTAATTACGAATAAAATATTTTGGAAAATATCTAAAAGTCAAAGATGAGTCATCTTTGACCAAGATATTTTGTATATTTTATTATTTTGTTTTTGAGGATTTTCTCCCTATATATAGTGGAGACCTCATTTGTATCTGGATTTTGGAAAAATTGAGAGCAAACACTCTGCTGAAATTGAAGCAACTTTTGAGACTTTGTGCTCAGATTTGTAAATCATATTTTGTTGAATGAATGAGAAGCAAGTGATTTCAGACTTTGTGTTGAAGTTATCTGTGTTATCTAGGAAATAGTTTCTTATGTACTCTTTCCTGATAACTTCTTGTTTATCTGATTTAATAAGCAAAGTGAATGTGTTGATATTATCTGAGAGCGCCTCTAGAAGGTAGAAGATAGACTTTGTGCTGCTTTTATCTTTCAGATTCATTTATATTTTGTAGTTTCAGGTGAAGACTTTGTGCTTCACTTTACTCTACGGTTGTACTTGCTCCGGATCGGTGGAAGAAGCTACGAAAGACTTTGTGCTTGCATGAGCATTCTTGAGTACTTTATTACTTCAGGTAATCTCTTGCTCTTCGTTTGATACCATTCCTGAAAGAAGAGGAGTGTTGTTAGCTTTAGACCAGGGATTTTCCTCTTTTGTCCTTCATACATTACTTCTGAAAGAAGAGAAGTAGATGCTGTTTTGCCACCCCCCCCCCATGTGTTATTTTCTGCTTAATTATATATATATGCTTATAGCACACAAATACTGATAGGGAACCTCCCCTTGATGAGAGGAGAGATTTATCTTGTCTAGATCTGGTAAACCCATACTATTCATAGTGTAAATCTCCCTTATGCTGTGGCTGATATCCCCATTTTACCATCAGTTAGTTGATGACAAAATATTCACCCAACAGTTTTTTGGCGACTCCGTTGGGGACTGGATGTGCAGTATGAAACCTCAAGTTTTAGATTGAAGTAGTCCCTACCCTGCTCCATTACGTAATCTGGCGACTCCGTTTCATGTCTTACCCATTATCATTTTAGCTTTACCAGTTGCCTCCATTATATTATCTGGTCTGCGAAACCAGAGCTGCTGGGAAGAACGCACATCTTGGAGCCTCAAGCTTCAACTTGAAATTCTTTCGGTCCCATTTTTGTTTTAAAAATCTGGCAACCCCACGCTATACCAGAAGTCAGAGATCTAAGGGTGTTGTCGACCCTGTGTTTGAATTAGCACAACAAAGTAATTTTGATCTATTTCCTCCATCATCTTCTCTTCAACGGTCCAAGAGTTTTCCTTCCAGCATTGTCAGGTCACCACCACAAGGTAGAACCCCTTTTCCTGCTGTCAATCGCCGCCTCCCTATAAACACTCCACCAAGGTTTATTATCCCACCTTTTCATCCCCTTATTATAATGGCTCAAGGCCCGTGGGGTAATTCTTTCGGTCCCCTTAATTTAACCCCACCTCTGCATGAACTACCTCGTAGTTCTAGAAAAAATTTCCCTAAGTTTTTTGGTGATGGAAAGGTTCATCCCGACGAGCATATTGCCGCTTTCTCTATAGCATGTGGCGTAATTGGTGTTGAATTTGAAGATGTGGCGGTGAGACTTTTTGTGGAGACTTTGCAAGGTGCTGTTGCGGATTGGTTCTATCACTTGCAGGTTGGGTCAGTAACTGACTGGAATACACTAAAGTCCATATTTGAAGCTCGGTTTAAACCCGCTGAAGATGCACATGCTTTGTTAGCTCAGCTAACACAGATGAAAAAAGAGTCCCAGGAACCCATGAGGGATTTCATAGCCAAATTCAACAAATTGAGGAATCGAATTCCAACCGTGGCTCAGCCCACGCCGGAAAACCTCAAGTGCTTTTTCATCAACTCGCAGCTTCCTGAAGTAAGTTTCCTATTAAGGCGAGCTGGCCCTATGGATCTAGCATTGGCTCAAAATTTGGCTACTGAGATTGAGGATGATCTTATCCTGGCAGGTAAGATCAGAAAAGACCCAAGTAAAAATAAATTTTCTTCATCTGTTGAAAGTTCTTCTACAGCTACTATAGATCCTATGGTACAAAAGTTAGCAGATGAAATGCTAGCTCTCAGAAGACAGATGGCCCAAGTTATGTCTGCTTCTCCTAATCAGGATATACCAAGGAGGACATTTCAGAATCAAGCGTACCAAGGTAATGCTGCTAGGAATCAAGGGCAGCCAAATCGTCTCCCTCCCCCACAAAGGAACCTCGGCCTTGAAGCCCCTCCAACCAACTCAGTGGTTGGATACTTGGAAACAGAATGCACTCCCCCTTTCCAACCTGAGTTGGACCGACAATATGATGATAATCTCTTTGGAGAGTAAGAAGGAGAATTAGCTAGTGACTTTGTCATTGGCTACCTGAATTATCAAGATGAACCCAAGAGTAAGGGGAATGCAACTGAAGGATCATATGCCGTATTCACCCGGTCCCAGAAATAGTCAGCTCGACAAGCTGATAAAGAGAAGATAGAGGAGCAACCTCGGCTAGCAGTTTCAATTGCCAAGCAGGGAACCACTTTGCCCTTCCAACCAAGCGACCCATTGACCATTGAAAGCGTACGTACCCCAAGCATCCCTGCACCCTTTACTTCCACTTGGCAAACTAGCTCTTCCCATCCCAAAAACCAAAAGAGTGAACTCCCATCCTCTGTGCCTAGTCTAATACCGACATTTGATATAATCGAGCATGTCAAAAAGACTAAAATTCAAATGTCTGAACTTGAATTTCTACAAGCCCATCCTAAACAGTTGGATAGATTGGCAAAATGTGTGAAAGGTATAGCCGTCCCTGCAGGACAAGAAATTTTGAGGGTAACTCATGATCCCCCAAAAGATGTATCCACCCAGAACAATCTTGTCGTGACTCCTCCAGTTGCTCCTGAAAAAATAGAGAAAATAGAACCTTTCTATGTTTCTCTATTAATAAATGGTCGCAAGCTGAGCAACTGCATCATCGATTCTGGTGCATCTGACAATGTTATGCCTGCTAGAGTGGCAGAATCTCTTGGTCTCACATTGACTAAAACTTTTGGGAGATGCTTCTCCATGGAGAACAAACAGGTACCACTATTGGGGCAAATCAAAGATGCCCAATTTGCATTTGCAGCGTTCCCTGACAAGAGGATTAAGATGACAGTGCTGGTAACTGACGTCCCAGCCTCATATGGCATTCTGCTTGGATGAAACTTTTGCAAAGATGTCGGAGGAGAATTGAGCATGGACTTATCCCAGGCAAGGATCCCTGTGAAAGGCGTGATGCAAAGGTTGCTCCCTGAGAGAGAGGCAAAGTACGTGGTCACCCAAACGTCATCTCCTGCGGCTCAGATTTTGTTTGAGTCCTCTGGCAGGGGTAATTATCTTCTGACCATAGAAGACATTCATGAAGACCCTGTTATAGTTCTTGAGAATGCCAACCAAAAAATTGGTTCAACTGAAATAACGACAAGTGGGCCTGATAGTGCCAATCAGTGGCGGGTGTCAAATGAGGACAATCAAATCAGATGCTGGATAGAACCAAAAGAGCAACCAATTATGGTAGTTGACCATGTTGCTACACGTCATGATCAGAAAAAAGAACTCTTCACCAAGAAAACAAAGATTCATGGGTTTTGGGTCAAAAGACAGATCTTGTTGTGGAGCAAGAGGAGAAAACCAAAGGGAAGGCACAGGAACTTGTTTTTTTGGTGGAGGTTTCCATTCACACATCATCAATTCTGGGGAGAAAATGGCCTCTTGCTAGTTTATCAGGATAGAACACCATTGTCACTGCCTCTTGAGGGGCAGCATTCAAAGTACTTCAATTCTTGAAGTACCAAATAAATTCACCTGTATATTTGTATAGTCTTTTTGCTTTGTTTTATTTTCGTATTTTGAGCCTTTCTTTTTGAGTAGCTTGACTCCGTGGCCCAATGGCATGCTTCTAAGGCACTAAAGATTCTGGATTCTACTCCCTTCCATTACTTTTGCAAAATAAGGCAGTTCCCCAACAGGAGCCAGCTGTTGTTCCCAAAATCAGAGGTGCTTATTTTTGGAACTCCCATGCGAAACTTGTCCGTTTCATCTTTTCGTCCCCCTCAGTTCGTTCTTCGAAATGTTTTTTGAATTCGCTCTCATCTTGGCCTCGGAATGAGAAGTGGTTACCACCTCGTCCCTGCCAATTTTTCCTCCCCTGGACTCCTTCTGGAGTTAGTCTTTCCTCCCTTTTCTCCTGTGCAAGGGCGACAAAATTCACCGCCCCTGCATTTTCCTTGCACTTTTTATGCAAGGGCAGCAAAAATCGCCGCCCCTGCACTTTTTATGGAAGGGCGGCAAATTTTGCCACCCTTACATGCGTTCTTCGTCCCAAATTCGCCGCCCATTCAGTGGGCGGTAAATTCCCCGCGGGCTGTTTAAGCCAAGATTACGCCGTCGTCGGCCAATATTCTACCGCCGTTGGCAGGTTTGCCGACGTCGGTGGTTTTCTTCTACCGTCGTCGGCAGGTTTGCCAACGTCGGCAGTGTTGTCTGTCGGCGTCAGTCGTTCTTGCCGTCTACATTCCTCTGCCCGTGCAGGAGCGGCAATTTTTGCCGCCCTTACATCTAAATGATGTAGAGGCGGTAATTTTTGCCGCCCTTACATCTGGTACTCACATTTCTCCAACTCTAGAGAAACCTTCATTCTTTTCATTTTTTGTGCCTGCTCCCCTTCTTCTTCTGCTTTTCGACCTGCTCGCGTCTCATCCCTTTCAAGCGCATTTCCCTGATCGTGACCAGCAAACGTGTGGGTCTCCCTGATCACTCCCTTCTTCCTCTGATTGCACAATCATGGTTCCTTCTGTGGTTTCTGTGAAGGGTCCCTCTTCATCAATGTCTTTTCAACAGAAGTTCTTCCAGGTCACTGAAGTTTCCCTGAAGCAGTCCAAGACCATGAAGAAGACTGAAAATAGAGATGGATAGTTTGGAGAAAGATCCCGACAGAGGGGAATAAATGAAAAATCCTGATAAGAGCACTCTGATGTTTGTTGGTGCCATCTCCAGTAAGGACTCCTATGTCGAGATCAAGAAGTCATTGATCTTCAAAATCCAAAAGAGATGATCCGAAAAGCTTTTGTTGAAACATCCTTCTCAATGTCCTCGGTGGACAGCATTCTAAATACTCAGTTAACTTTGGAGAGTCTAAAATCTAGGTTAACTAACCACGCTAAAGCCATCACAGCATTGGAGGACGTGCTGATCAGGGTTAGAATCATCTCCAAGAACTCAGTTGCACCAGACAGCATAGAAATTCAGGCATCGATCACCATGTGCGATGCTCATCTGAAGGACTCCGGCGACAAAAAATTGACACTTTCTCTCTTTCTTCTTCTATCCTTATGCATTTCTATTTTGTGTAGAATGCATGAAATTTTGTAATTTGTAATTACGAATAAAATATTTTGGAAAATATCTAAAAGTCAAAGATGAGTCATCTTTGACCAAGATATTTTGTATATTTTATTATTTTGTTTTTGAGGATTTTCTCCCTATATATAGTGGAGACCTCATTTGTATCTGGATTTTGGAAAAATTGAGAGCAAACACTCTGCTGAAATTGAAGCAACTTTTGAGACTTTGTGCTCAGATTTGTAAATCATATTTTGTTGAATGAATGAGAAGCAAGTGATTTCAGACTTTGTGTTGAAGTTATCTGTGTCATCTAGGAAATAGTTTCTTATGTACTCTTTCCTGATAACTTCTTGTTTATCTGATTTAATAAGCAAAGTGAATGTGTTGATATTATCTGAGAGCGCCTCTAGAAGGTAGAAGATAGACTTTGTGCTGCTTTTATCTTTCAGATTCATTTATATTTTGTAGTTTCAGGTGAAGACTTTGTGCTTCACTTTACTCTACGGTTGTACTTGCTCCGGATCGGTGGAAGAAGCTACGAAAGACTTTGTGCTTGCATGAGCATTCTTGAGTACTTTATTACTTCAGGTAATCTCTTGCTCTTCGTTTGATACCATTCCTGAAAGAAGAGGAGTGTTGTTAGCTTTAGACCAGGGATTTTCCTCTTTTGTCCTTCATACATTACTTCTGAAAGAAGAGAAGTAGATGCTGTTTTGCCACCCCCCCCCCCCCCCCCCCCCCCCCCCCCCCCCATGTGTTATTTTCTGCTTAATTATATATATATGCTTATAGCACACAAATACTGATAGGGAACCTCCCCTTGATGAGAGGAGAGATTTATCTCGTCTAGATCTGGTAAACCCATACTATTCATAGTGTAAATCTCCCTTATGCTGTGGCTGATATCCCCATTTTACCATCAGTTAGTTGATGACAAAATATTCACCCAACAAATCCAACTCATAGGAATAACAAACATAGGATAATATATAAAATAGTCCACCATTGTTAACTTAATACTGTGGCATTTTCTAGAATAATTAACTATACCACCATCTATAATCATGACCTAAAATTATAGGGTTGGGTAGATGAAATAATTCAATGAAGTAACCAACTTATTATTGATGAAATAATGTGTACTTCCTGAGTTAATCAATACTTTGGCCTTATGTTTCTTAAGAAAACTCACCACCTTAAGAGTTTGAGGTGTAGAAATACTTGCACGGTCATGGTAGGATATAGTAGGTTGAGAATTAGCAACTTCCTCCTGAGGTCCTTCAAAACCCTCACTATATGCCTCCTCATCTTCTTCATCCTCATTGGCCCCTTTGATGTAAAATAACTTATTTTAAACACAATGATGACCCTTGATCCATTTATTATCATAACCATAACACAACCCTTTGACACGCTTCTCCTCAATTTGTTGTAATGTCAATCTGTTAGTTTGAGTTAGTGATAGAGTTGGGCAGGTGTGTTCTTGACTAGTAGTAAAAGGAGAATATTTGATCATGTATTTTTCCTTTGATAAGTGTGCCCTTGGTATATCTTTAGATATAATTGTGGGGTTAAACATGCAAACCCCCAATTGAATGCTATCTTTTAATCCATCAAGAAAAAGGTCAATTAAATTTGCCTCAATGATGTCATCCACATGTAAGGATAAATGTTATGATCCATAAACTATGAATTATCATGAGTTATAACATATTATGAAAAGTGGTCCAAGGAAAATATTTAAATATCTTCTCTTAAAATTCATCAATATTAGGGTGAAAGTATCCAAAGCATTCCTCCCAATCTCTTGTAAGCTCCAAAAAATAGGTTACATATTGAAAAAAATTATGATATCATGATTAAATTAAAAAATAATAAAGGTCAGATATATATTCTTGAATTACTTATAAAATATAATGTGTATTTGTATATCCAAACTGTATGCAATCATAAACACATCAGATTTAAAAATCAATCCTAGCTCAGAGAAGATAGATCTTATTTACACTTCTAATTGGGGATACATTAGATACTCAGGAACATGATTGATATGTGGATCCATTAGAACCAATTAGGGGATCTCTTACTATAATAATATCACTAGGGAGCATTCCAAAGCCTCCATTCAAGTAAAACCACACATTAACTCTAACTAAGTCCTATGTTTTCATATTCACTAAACTAATAAAAATTAAAGCAAAGTCTAATCTAGTGCTCACCAAATATTATGGAATAAAGTGGGTGTAATAAACACTAAAATTAAGAATGCATAGAAGACATATACTCACATCAATGTATACAGAATACTAATGCAACGAAGATAAGTAAAAATGTATATCTATCGACTTTTGTAAAGGAGGAATAAAGTTAGGAATACTTACCTTTGAAGATGAACCTACCAGTCCTCAATCTCTCCTTTGGGTAAGGTGCTTTGTAAGAGGTTTTTGTGGTATGTAAGGATGACAATGATAAATTAGATCTAGGATACACAACCTATCAACACGTCCAAAATACTTCTTCACAAGACAAGATTTGTATCTCCAAAGGAAGTATGAAACCCTAAGCTTGCTCCTCAATTAGAATGGTGGATAAGAAAATGCACAATAACTCTTATTTCTTATTTTCTTCTCTAAATAAAGGTGAAATGATCTTGTATATATAGGTAGATCTAACCCTAATCCCTTTTAATTTTTTTGGAAAATAGGGTCAACCTAATCGATCTAGTATTGTTATTGATAAAGACTCACTAGATCACAGGATAGGTCAGCCAAGAGTTGACCTAGACCCTAAATGAGTTTCATCAATAAGAGTACCAGGTCAACCTAGTCAACCTAATCATGTAAACTATCAAAAAGGGTTTTAGGCTAAGAAAAGGGATACAAAAGGTGGTAAAATACTAGAAGAGTATGTAAAAGAGGAGTAATAGCTTAGGGAATGGTTTTAATAGTTGGTTGGATTGGTAATAAGTGGAAATAAGGGACACCAATCTTACAAATCACCAATGGTATGCCCACCCCTTTCTTAGTACACCCCTTACAGTGTATACTCCAAAAAATTAAGACTTGATGAGTTCTTGTAAGATAGAAAGCATCAATAATTGATAAAATTTTGAAAATATTATATGTATACATGTGACCCACTCGAATCTCATCATGTGTCGCGTAACTATAACACGGGATGGTGCTTCGAGAATAGAACATGATCACACATAACATTGATGCTAAATAAATTATATTAAGAATAAAATAAGATAAATGAAAGGATAAAATTAAAAAACACATACATTTATTTAACTTAGTGTTGTAGATAAAGAAGAAACTATGAGATATGTGAAGGCATCCAGTGTGTGGAACATTAGGAGAACATGTAGAGATTAGTACACAAAAGAGTGAAAAATTGAAATTTTTGCAATATAGGCATATAATAGTGGAAATGATTCTCTATAATATCATGATTTTTTAATTTTTTATATTTTGAAAAATGAGTTAGTAAAAATAAAGATATGATCGAAATAAGGAATCTAATGGTAAATATTTGAAGGGTAAATAATTGTGAATAGTAACTTTAAATAGGGTGAAAAAGAATTCATTTGTTATTGTTTGACTATTCTAAGATAAAAATAGAGCTCTGAGAGACCTATCAAAATTTTAGAGAGCCAAGATGGTGAGGAGATGACTACTGAGATGAGGAGGATGCCTAGTGGCCACAACAGGTATATCATAGGTAAGTAACTAAAAATTTCAAATTGTTTTGAGTATTTTATTTAAAATTGAGTGTTTTATATAAATTTGTAAATTATACCAAATATAAATATTGAAATGAACTCTAGGAAGCTTTTAGGGAAATTATAGGTCAAATGGGGAACTGGGTTGAAAGGGAGCACTCCATGATATTCTAGATGGGGCGTTGGCACCATATGACCCCACCACATTGGATGATCCATGGTACCATCTACCCCAGCTTAGGCAAGCTAGTTTAAAATAGTAGCAGAGGTCATGAGTAAACTAAATTCATATGGAGATGGGATACATCCATTATTATGGGTGAGAGTAAGAGAGGCATAGGTATGGTAGGCCTTGGCTTAGGAGAGAGCCATGCATTTAGCTACCACTAATCATCTAGGATAGCTACAGGCCTAGGTGGCCAAGTAATACACTTGAGATCTTAGCCATCCTCCTTATATCATTCTATTCAGATGGGACTATCTGAGGCATCTATGAGAAGCATGTCTAGGACATGAGATAGACATGATAGATCCCAACCTTAGAGCTAGAGCCATGTATTTTTGGAGTTTGTATCAAAAACATAGGATATATATATATATATATATATATATATATATATATATATATATATATCTTATTTTGATAGTTGGATGTTGATCTTATAGCACATGTATTTTGCTTTTATTGTATATGATATAGGAAATATGTGTTATGTTTTCTTTTATAGCATTATGTAGTACACATGCATGGTTAAAAACAAATAGGCTAAAAAGACTTGGCAAAGTATAACTAATAAAAAACAAATGCACTTCACACTATTTCACATTGGGAAATGTGTAATAACAAAAAATGACTAAGTATAAGAAACCAAAGAGTGGTAAATAAGAGAGAAAAAAGTTATTTTTAAACCATGAAAAAGAGTGACACTAAATTAAAATAAGTAAAATCACACTAAATCACATTGGAAAGTATGAAAATACTGTAATAAAGTGGAAATAATATAAAGGAGTAATGGTATAAAAACAAATCAATTAAGTCAATCAACTATACTAAATCATGTTTGTAAGTATAAAATAAAAATAAAATTGGTAAAATGGTCTTAAATTAATCACTAATTCAAGTTGGAAAGTATGAAAAACTTAAGAAAAATGGTTGTATTCTTACATGTAATAAAAAAATAAGAAGATAAAAGCAAAATATAATGAATCAATCATAAAACATACTAATTAAGATGAGAAGCATGTCAATGATGTATAACTCATAATCAATCGCATCTTATCTCATATTTGACAAATGTAATTTTGTTTGTGACTTTGATATTAAAAACTTTTGTGAGGAAGGCCAGGTCCTATCCATGGTCTTAGACTAAAAATCACAAAGGGAACACCAATAAGGTGGAGTTAGTGTGAAAATATGGTCACAAAAGGGATGTTTTGAATGGTAATATGAAAAGTTGGTAATTTGTGAGGAAGGTTAGGTCCTATCCATGGTCTTATAATGCAACTCACAAATGTAATCACTAGGGGGAGTGATCAGTGAACAAAACAATATTTCTCAAGGGTAAATATTAAGATTATAGAGAGTAAAAAAGGGAATGTTAAAATCATAACGTAGGCATTTTATGAGAAGACCTTGGGAGACATGAGGCACACTAAGGACATGAGAAGGCACTAAGTGTCACTTAAGAAAAATGGTTGGATTCTTACATGTAATAAAAAAAGAAGAAGATAAAAGAAAAATATAATGAATCAACATCCAACTATCAAAATAAGATATATATATATATATATATATATATATATATATATATATATATATATATATATATCTTATTTTGATAGTTGGATGTTGATCTTATGTGTTTTTGTTTGTTTATACATGGATATATTTATTTCTAGCACATGTATTTTGCTTTTATTGTATATGATATAGGAAATATGTGTTGTGTTTTATTTTATAGTATTATGTAGTACACATGCATGGTTAAAAATAAATAGGCTAAAAAGACTTGGCAAAGTATAATTAATAAAAAACAAATGCACTTCACACTATTTCACGTTGAGAAATGTGTAATAACAAAAAATGACTAAGTATAAGAAACCAAAGAGTGGTAAATAAGAGAGAAAAAAGTTATTTTTAAACCATGAAAAAGAGTGACACTAAATTAAAACAAGTAAAATCACACTAAATCACATTGGAAAATATGAAAATAATGTAATAAAGTGGAAATAATATAAAGGAGCAATGGTATAAAAACAAATCAATTAAGTCAATCAATTATACTAAATCATGTTTGTAAGTATAAAATAAAAATAAAATTGGCAAAATGGTTTTAAATTAATCACTAATTCAAGTTGGAAAGTATGAAAAACTTAAGAAAAATGGTTAGATTCTTACATGTAATAAAAAAATAAGAAGATAAAAGCAAAATATAATGAATCAATCATAAAACATAATAATTAACATGAGAAGCATGTCAATGATGTATAACTCATAATAAATCGCATCTTATCTCATATTTGACAATTGTAATTTTGTTTGTGACTTAGATATTAAAATTTTTTGTGAGGAAGGCCAGGTCCTATCCATGGTCTTACACTAAAAATCACAAAGGGAACACCAATAAGGTGGAATTAATGTGAAAATATGGTCAAAAGGGATGTTTTGAATGGTAATATGAAAATTTGGTAATTTGTGAGGAAGGTTAGGTCCTATCCATGGTCTTACAATGCAACTCACAAATAGAATCACTAGGGGGAGTGATTAGTGAACAAAACAATTTTTCTCAAGGGGAAATATTAAGATTATAAAGAGTAAAAAAGGAAATGTTAAAATCATAATGTAGACATTTTATGAGAAGACCTTGGGAGACATGAGGCACACTAAGGACATGAGAAGGCACTAAGTGACTAGTGACCATTAATATATAGAGGACACATGTTCACTATAGACACAAAGCTATGTAGGAAAATAAATGTGATACTAAGATCAACTCATTTAGGTAGTTTTGAACAAGAAAAGTAAAATGGACCTACCTTCCCACAATGTGTTCCCCATTCTTTAGGACCCCATATAGAGTCATCAATCTACTACAAAGGTTGGGTACTTACATGAGAAAGTAGGTAGTATTAAAAGAGTTTTTTATTCTCCTTTTCTAATCTAATGGCCTACCGTACCCTAATGGGCCTCAACTCTATTGTGAGGCCAACTATAAAGTTTGAGATTTGATTAGAATAAGGAGATGTGTTTAGAATCACACAATTTAGTGTGATTTGACTTTTGATCATTTTGAATGTTGCATTTTATATCACTACCTTTTGTTAAATGATTTGTCTTTTGAATGTTTTTTATGTATTTTAAGATTCCTCCTCTATACAAACTTGGAAGGACCAATCATGAGAGATAGAGTGATACACATGAATTAACTTTAAGGTTTGGCTAAAGTAAGCTAAGTATCCAAAGACAAGACTAACTAGAACACTTAGGCTTAACTATGAACCAACATGTTATCTCAAGTCTTAACCATATGTATGCTTAGTTTGTGAAAGGTAATAAAGGGGAAGAAATGAGATCCAAAGTGGACCGGTAAAAGGAGATTATAATGAGATGAATTATTTGCTAACTGATCACATGATAAAGAAGGAATGACTAAAGGGAGTTAGGTTTATATAACCAAGTAAAAATGACTATTATCTATGTGTATATAGATAAAATAACAAACAATTATGTAAAATAATAAGGGAATCATAAGAAAATAAACTCAAGAAGAAAATAAAATTCAATGAGGAAAAATAAATCCATAAGAGAACATAATGAAATTATAAGCAATATAAAATACAAAATCAAAGTCACCATGTAAGACAGATAAGAATTTGACATAATGTCAAATGATATAAAAATAGATAAATGTAAATTTGGAGCACACATCCAATCCAGATGTAAGAACACCATACATGTGTTCATAATTATTGATATATTTTTCCACACACATTAACATCTTATAAGTCTCTATGAATTTGAATGTGAAATGAAGATAATATCTCATAGATCTTCATTGAATTTTGAGAAAATACGTCATATCAAATCTCCTTGACGTAAAATGTAGGAATGCTTGAAACATCATGCTCATGAGGGATATCATGCAGGGGATGCTCAGGAAAATGCATGGGAGTTGTTTCTATGGGAGATGAAGGGGTCACTAGTGGGGAAAGTGTCATACATGAGGGAATCACATGTGAAGAAGGATCCATGGGTGAGGGAAGGTTAGTAGGTGGAGAAGGGACCACAGGAGGAAATGAAACCAAAGGAGGTGGAACCATGGGGAAGAAGGGGGAGACTTCTTGTGAGAATGACCTATGGGAGGAATGGTAGAAGGTGTAGGAATGATTAGGAGATGATCCTTGAGATGCTATTAAAATATGTGACAATGATCAATGTGATGTGTGTCACATTAGTGCCAGAGAAAATATACCTCTCCATACTTAGTAAGATACCTAGTTAATACTTTTAGGGGAGTTATAGCCTTGTTTAAGGGCTAAGGATTGGTGGGATGCAAGGTGTTGATATATTATCATAGATTATTATAATGCATGGATGAATTGTTGTGTGTGTTGTGCAAGAAACATATATGCCTATGAGTAGTCTTATTAGGTGTACTCATAAGAGGAGGTGTAATAGAAGTGGATGGAGCTTGTTATACGGAACAATCTTTGGTCTAGTGATCGATAACTTTATGAATGTCACAATAAGGTTGATTAGCCCATTTGGTGGGTGAGGGATCTAGCTATGATAAAGGGAGCAAACCATCACCAAGATAAGGTGGGCTTGGTGTAGATATTAGACAAGGCTCAACTAAAGTAGAAATAAGATCAAAAATAGGAAGAGATTTAGCCATAGAGGGAGTGGGAATGGGATCCAAATAAGGCTTTGTTGAGGGATGGGTGGGGTCCATAGAAGCATCTCAAGGATAAGTAAGCTAAAGGGGTCATGATATCTATTAAAGTGATAAGGACTAGTCATAAAACAATCCATAAACATACTCATATGAGGTTCTTCAAAAACTAGAGGTGTCTAAACCATCTCTACCCTCTAATAAAGAGGAAAATTCTAAAATTAAGAATGATATAATATGGAACACGGGAAGATATACTAAAAGATTAAATCAAATAAGAATGATAATGAATAATCTTAACATCTTGGGCCTGAACTTTACCTCCTAATAATGGATCATCTAAGGTATAACCATCATCGTAATTAGGTGTATGAAGATCAATGGCACAGGTAGGGATGACCTTATCATCTGATGTTGTGTGATGAATGGAATGTCAAGTCTTAGTTAAGATAATAGGGATGTTATCACAAGGTGGTTGATGAGAATAAGGTTGAAAATAAGAAAAAATTTGAGAGATGAGATGAGGTGAGAGATCTCATTAGGCTCATCATAATTAAAATCTAAGAGGTTAGAGGGTATATTCCCAATGAGTTCAGGATGACCATTGTAACCTCGAATGGAATTGATAGGAAAGTTAAACCATTAAGATTCATGAAATGGAACACTTGGTAATGGTTCAAGGGTAGGAATATTGAATAACCATTGTCTTAGAATTTTTAAAAAATATAAGGGTTAGTATCACCTTGAATCCTATAGATGTCTCCATTGTGAGTAAATTTGAAGCTTTGGAAAGTGGAAGGGCCAACTACTATCATACGATGAGTCCATGGCCTACCAAGAAAAATGTTATAAGATACCCATGTTGAATATAATTACCTTCATGTGCATGGTGATAAATGGGATGGTTATGGGGAGCCACACACATCCCAAAGAAGGCATTTGCCTTTGGTCATAGCCTTGACATGTGTTGAGTGTGGACTTAAGATTACTTTCATAATATCTAAGGGATTTTATAAAATTAAGAGAAGCAACACAAGTAATGTAAACCTCATAAATCAAGGCATGCTTGACTTACATATCACCAATTTGAGCATTGATGAATAAAGGAGAATCATTTTTGTGAAGCATAATTTCATCGAGGATCATGGAAGCAATGGGGAATTTGAGGGAAAGAGAATTTTTCATTATTTCATCAACATATATGGACATCTCTTCACATTGTTGTAAAATCATATCTTATGATCTAGATAAGGTGGCTTTGCATCCTACTAAGGGAAGATGAGGGATGTTCATTTCAAACAAAAGTTTCATAAGATAGTTATGATGATGCAGAGAAGTCATCATAAGTTAGAGAAATGGGATTTGAGATGAGATATTAGTAAGCTCTATGATAGGATCCCATTAATCATAACCCATAAGAAGATTGTTGTAAAGAGATGCTTAGTGTTAAAGGAGGTCTTCAGAAGGAGGAGCTGAAGTACATGTGAATTTATGTTAATAAGAGGTATAAGGTTGAATAAGAGGACAAGTTTGTAAAGTATTTTAAGAAGATGTAGTAGTTGATGTAGGTGTGGTTTGATAATTTTTAGGAGTGGTAGTATAAGTTTGATTATCATTGATTATAGGTAAATAAGCTAGGGTGATGGTAAAAATCATATGAGAAGTGTTATCCAAAGGAGGTGTTGGAAATGGCTCATCAAAATATATAAGGTCATATTACCCAAACTCATTTAATCAAGTTGGAGAAGAATATTGGATAACATGAAATGTGTGAGACAATGGAGGTGTGTAGATAGATTGAGGATTAATGAAATCAACCACCCTTATCATATTAGTCATATTAACCACATTCTATTTTATATTTGGGTTAAGAAGAATATCAACATTATTGGTGGAAGGGGTAGGCTTGTCTTGGGTATTTTAGTGATTTGGAAGAGGATATTTATAGATCACCAAATGAGCATTAGCCTGATTCAAAGCTTGAGATTTGGTATGTGTTTCATGGGATTTGAAGGCAATGTCATAGGCTTGTTGGTGTTGATGAATGATAGAATCATGGTCAAAATTGGGACCAAGAACAAAATACATAACCAAATTACAAAGTTGCCTATAGGTTTTATGAGAATGACCTCAGCTAGTGTGAAACCAACAAAATTTATTGGGATCATACTAAGATTTCATATGATGAGTGGGATCAAGTTCTCATGAGAGAGGTCTTGGTAGATGATTTTATAATTATGTTATGGATAAATTTTTATGAAAATTGATGTTGTTGGCTAAATATAAATAAGCATTGGTGATGTGGTTAGGAGAGGAATCTTGTTTTGAAGTTTGGTTAAGAACAACAACTTGAATAGTATGAATGATATCATAAGATTCAATGATGCCATCATTGGTAGCATGATAATTCTTATTCTTAAGTAACATTTGAATACCCATAGAAGTTTGGTATGGATTGAATTGATGCATAAATAAATATTGATGCTTATCTTGGTCAATAACCTCCTTCAAGAACATGGAGAGAGAGAGTTCAGACCTGCTATTGTAACTTGGGAAAAAGAGCATTGGTAAAGAGATAAAAGAGGTTATCATATTCCATATTATGTTCACATTTGTTGAACAAGGTCTTTCCTCTTTTTAATGAAATATTTTTTAGTTTTGGTTTCAAGTTTCTTACAATTTATAAAATGGGCCAAGGTATTCTTAGGAAGATCACTAGTTTAGAACTCTTGGACTAGAGCATTAACTAAATATTCCAAACAAGTAATAGAATGATATTTAAGTTGGTTATACAAATATAAAGCATCACTTGTGAGAGTTTTGGATAATATATTGGTAGTGGAAAAGGTATTTAATTTGACCTAGTCTTTATATAGATTTCCAAATGTTTTTAAATGAAGAGTAGGATCAGTTGACCCATTATAAGAAATGGTAGGGGTGATACCTCCTATATCGATATTATAAATTTGAGATGTAAGAGGTTCATTTTGAAGATATTTTATTATTTTATTAATAAGAGGAGGTTGAGGGATAATATTAACATGGGAATACTTAAGATAAAGTGGGGGAACATTTTTATTACGCATGCCCCATAACATCTATTAAGGGTGAGTTTGAAGATGGATAAGATGATTTTGCATTTGCATCATTTTATTTGCATTGTTAGGTTAAAAATAATTCATTTGATTAAGAATAAGATTTGATGTATTTAAGTTGCATTGTTATTTGAATTATTGGAGTTGGTAGTAGTGGCTTGGGTACCATTATGGGTGTTAGTAGGAGTTTGCGAAGAACTATTAGTAAGTGAGGCATTAGTGGTATTATTTGCTTGTGTGAAAAAATATGGACTAGTAGAGGGATAGGAAGGAATATCACTAGAGGAAAGATTACCATGGGTATAAAATGGTGCAATAGTGGAAGAATTGAGAAGAGTAGGTCTTAGAAGAGGCCCACTAGATGTAGAACCTACCATGTTAGTAGAGATACTAGGCATGGAGGTAGAAAAAGTTAAAGAAGAAGAAGTCATGGTATGAGAATGGCTTAAAATAGAGGGAAGAGGTTGAGAAGTAAAGAAGCTACTATCCCTAAATCCATGTGAGAATGTGGGAGAAGGTGAATGAGGTTACTCAACTCAACCACTTATCATGAGATGGTAGATAGTATAAGTATCCTTTCCTTAATGTTGAAGAAACTCAATGAAGAAGAAGAGCAATTTGTTACCCAATAAAATGGAGGATAAATTCAAAAAAATATATTCTATGTAAAATATTATTATTTTATTTTTTTACAAGAGTAAGATTAAAAAGATTATGAGAGAAGCAGTTCATTAATAAAAACTAACTCATGGGTATAACCAACCCGCCAACCAAAAACATAAACACATTAAAAAACAAACTAAGTAATAAAATACTTTAGATCATAAATGATCCCAATAAACTCCCCCTTGATCCAAAGGGGTATATAAATATTGAAGTAATGAATTGTGAGTCATCCAAGTAGACTCTGTTACAACTACAACTGTTATATTGTGCATCTTAAACTGATCAACACCTTGATCATCCTTACACTATAGTAGAACACAAACATGCACTATACAACTACATCAATCCTCACATAGAATTTGTCCAATGAGTGATTTCCCCCTATACTATGTACAACACATCTCAAATGGATGCCCAATAATTATCAACATCTCCCTCAGGCCTTTGTTCATCACTAACAATGCTAGCAACTCAATGCTAACTCATACTGCAACCATCAATGACTAATCAAAATAAAATATGTAATATCTTCTCCCCCTATTAGGCCACTAGTATATTGAGAGGTGAGAATTCATGTAGCAAATAAACCAAGTACAAACTAATAAAATTCTCCACATCAAAGATCATATCAACACTAGATCTATGAAAGAAAAGTACACAAGCCAAAAAATACTACTACATCAAATCCCAATCTTAAGCCTAGAAACTCACACAAGATGGGTGTGTCACCAACTCAAAATATATAGTCATCAACTATGGAACAAGAAACTTTACAGTCATCCCATCCATTTGAAAAATATGTAGAAGAATAGCCAAAAGAGTGAATAGAGTGATCAACAATATTTGCTTCTATTTTTTGTCATTGTCAAGAGGACCTCCTTTTTAAGGAGCACTCTTTAGAGAGGTTTCCTATGCCACCACAATTGTAACATATTCTCTCACATCTACTGGAACTAGAGGAAGAATTGCCACATGAATAAGAATGCATGTGCTTGTGCTTATGTCTATGTGAATGTTTATGGTGATGCTCATGCTTTGGAGAACTAGAATGATGTCTATGCTTAGGAGAGACTGAATGATCCCTATGTCTAGAATGATGCTTATGTCTCAAAAAACTAGAATGATGCTTATGTTTGGAAGTGTGCCTTTAAGAGTGTCTTTATTTCTCTTTGTGTCTTATATTGGGCTCATACAATGGATTTCCTATTTTGGAATAGTGTGCCTCCTTAGTAGATTTATTCTTTGCAAATTATCACTCATGTTGAGTGAGAAACTCACAAATTGAATCAAAAATAAATTTGTTAAGCTTATCACTAAGTTGTAACATTTTTAGAAAGTTCTTGTAACTAGAGCTAAGGCCATTCAAAACAATAGAAGGCCATTGTAAGTTGTTATCATCATTTTTTTGTCAGTAGTGCCATATTATTATTTCAAATTTTTAATTCATGACACATTATCTAAAACATATTCATCATCTATTAGTTTAGTGTTGAGCAAATACATAAGAAGGTCAGTTTTCTTGTAGACAATTTGTTTATCATACAAATATTTTAGAGATTTCCATGATTTCCAAGATTTATACTTGATCACCTCAATGCGAATTATGACTTGTTCACTACAAGTTGATTTCAATAAAGTAAGGGCATGCTTGTCACATTTTTGAAATTCAGCAAGCTTTGAGGGATTGGTGGGCAATGTTTGTTTCTTTTTAACTACTTCTCACAAGTCATTTAAGATTAAAATATTTTGCATGTTCATTAACCATTCCTTATAATTTTTAGGATTTAAGTGTCCATTTTCATAAATCAAGCTCACAATTTTAGCCATGGTATGAAATCAAAAAATAAGGACTATTATCAAGGTTTTACCTTTACCTTCGAAATAACTTCTTGATTACAAGAGATTATTGGGACTTGTAAAAAAAATTCACCTTATAACCTCTATTACACCCTTATTTCTTCAATGTCATTTTACAAACCCTTTGAAAAAGGAATATTCTCTTTAAAAAAACATTTTTGATTTTAGATGAATTTTGACCAAAAAATTACTTAGGAGGGTTTTGAACTTGTAACCTCTTGTTTTACAAGTGACTTATAAAATATTGAAAACCAAATCCACTACAAGAATTATTAAGATTTAAAATAGAAATTTTCTATTTGAACCTTGATATATATATTTTGACAAAAAAATCATATATTTGTAAAAATGATTTACTCGTGCATGTAAAAAACAATTGGTTGTTTTATTCACTTTGGTGGACCCCACTGGTGATAAATAAATATAATAAATTTTGAAACTTTAATGTAAAATGTGATATCACCTGCTATGATGCACCATACAAAGCCTGGGATGCTATGTGTGCTTCAACAAAAACTGTAAATTGGTTGAATGCCATACTGGTCTGTATTATGCCATTTTATTACTTCGCCATCCTAAGTCTATAATTTTGTGGAGCATATATTATCCTCTCACTAATATCACTTGTCATATAGATGGTGAAATAGATATTAAGGGTATGAATGCTGAGCTTGATTGAATGTCTTGCTTTTTGGTAGCTTATCTCTCTAATCCAATTCTCTATAAAGAAAATATCAAGCATTATACCAGATCTAGGAAGTAAAGTGCTTTGATGCCATTAGTAATGTGAATATAAAAGTGAATATATCCAAAAGGAATATACTATCAACTCCAAGTTATATTTAGGTGTCTAAGAATGTGACTGTTACTACTCTATGAAGTCAATAAAGTACCAGATAATAATTTTTTTGTATGTGGTGTCTTCTTCTACTAGCACACCATATAGATCTCTTTTGTTGTATTTTTGAATTACTTTGACAAAAAATTAGTTATCATATAAATGTACCACACATGTGTAAATGAAACCAATATTACTAGACTGTTCTTAGGATGCTACAAGTATGTTGCATTACTTCCTCCTGCATAGTTTTCTCCTTCAACTGGGTTATGATACCACTATTGCCTAGTAAATGGAGGCTAAATTCATAAAAATATATTCTATGTAAAATCTTATTATTTTATTTTTATACAAGATTAATCTTATGAGATAATATTGGTTAAGGAAAACCAACTCATAGGTATAACCAACTCGTCAACCAAAAACATAAACAAATTTTTTAAAAAAAAACTAAGTAATAAAATACTTTGGATCATAAATGATCCCAACACATTTTTGGTGTATACTCTAATTCAAGTTGATATTCAAGTGAGAAGAGAGGATTACAAAGAGAAGAAGAATGAGGAGGGGTCCCATAGTTTATAGTATGAGTGGCTATATGAACATTACTTTCATCCAGGATATGAGCCATAAGATATTTATGGGAGAACTTATTAGGGTTGGTAAGACTCATCATATCTGTTGAATTCAACTCAGTGTTGTATTCAAACATGAATTTCATTATGAAGGAGAGATTATGGAAGTCAAATTTTGATGTAAAATCAAGGTGATAAGAAGGGATATATAAGAGTAGAGAGTCAAGTGTCAACCTAGTAATGGAAACAAGGTCTAAAAATAGAGTTAAAAAGGATATAGAGTCAATAGGGTTGACCTAATATTTTAATCTAGGATAGAGAATAGCTTGACAAAGATACAGAGTCAACCTAGTTAACTTCGTACTATAACCTAAGAGATAAAAATGAATACTAGGTCGATCAAGTTGATATAGTACTATAGGCATGGGAAATAGATAGTCTATAAGAGACTGTGTTGAACATAATGATAGTGTACAAAAAATAGGGAAAAAAATTCAATGTACTATGAAATCAAAAAATGAAAGTAAACACACAATCAATTAGGTTAATGAGAATGATCCAATTAAAGCACATAACACAAAACCTTGAAGCAAACTAGCCAATGTGAGTTTTTATAATACAACATATAATAAGCAAAGAGCAAGCAGTCAACTTGAAAATCAAATCTTAACTAAGTGGTCATCCTAAATGTTGTTAGATTATAAATCATTTTTTAAGTGTGATAGGGAAGTTAGTTGAAAGTAGGGAACTAGAAATATATATATATATATATATATATATATATATATATATATATATATATATATGGATGGTTTTAGGATGTTTAGGTTGAAAGCGATCTATGTTGAAAATGGTATTAGCTTGATACTAGGGCCTACCCCCTCACTTAATAATCCTATAGCAATAAGGGTGTCGGGTGCTTTGCTAATATATAACATTAATCATGTGTTTATACTTGACTAGAAAACCAAGTCGACTTCCCTCTTGGTTATGAAATCAAACTAGGTAGGCCTTAGGTAGACAAATGTTTAAATGCATTTTGAAATTATGTGATTTGGTAGTGTGTGCAAGAAAGAGAAAAAAATTACAACTAAATGGTATATCTAAAAACCACCTTATTAAACCATGTGATTTACTCTAAGCATGAAAATAATTGAAATTAAAAGTGTGAATTAATTACTAGCATATAGTTCTCAATTCCTAATTTGAAACATAGTATAGAGTCAATTCAGATGATAGTGTATGCAAACATTATAAAACATAATTGACAGTGTTACTACTATACTGCATAAGCAAGGGTCTTTAATAAATAAGTCGACCAGGTCGACCTAGTCTTTTAGACATAAGATGGAATATAGAACTAGGTCAATCAAGTTGACCTAATTTGCTTTATGACAATATTTTTAAAGACTATAAACTTTGCAAAATATAACTATAAGGAAAGATTAATTTGAGAGAGAGAGAGAGAGAGAGAGAGAGAGAGAGAGAGAGAGAGAGAGAGAGAGAGAGAGAGAGAGAGAGAGAGAGAGAGAGAGAGAGAGAGAGAGAACCTTGGTGGGTTGGAAGATGTTGAGGATTGTGAGATTTATATTGAGGTGCCTTGAATGTTACTCATAAATTCTACCAACTATGTTGATTAGGTCAACCTAATTTTACAATTAACTACTTGTTGAAGCCTGCTAAGATAATTATAGTGACTTGGTTGACCTAGTATGTTTTTTGGAAGTTGTCTAGAATAATGTGTTGACCTATTTAGCCTAGTTTGTTTTTTGGAAGTAAATAAGAGTATTGTATCACCCTATTCAATCCAATAACTTGTATCTAATGAAGACTTGCACAAAAATAACATAATCATTTTTAATGTGACTGTGTGTTAAACCTATGCATAAAAGTTAGAAACTATACTGGTATGGTTGAGCTAGTATCTTAAATATAGAAAACTAATAAAAATGATAGAAAAATGAAAAATGTGAAAGAAAAACTACAAGGGTTAGATTCATAATGGGTTAACCAAAATATATGCAATCATAAATACATTAGATCTATAAATCAATCCTAGCTCAGAGAAGATAGATCCTAATTACACTTATGATTGAAAATACATTAGATAATTAGGAACATGACTAATATGTGGATCTGCTAGACCTAATTAGGGGATCTCTTACTACAATAAGATCACTAGGGAGGGTTCTAAAACCTCCAGTCAAGTAAAATTATGTAATAACCCTAACAAAGTCCTATGTTTTCATATTCACTAAATTAATAATAATTAAAGCAAATTCTAATCTAGTGCTCACCAAAGATTATGGAACAAAGTGGGGGTAATAAACACTAAAAGTAAACATGCATATAAGACATATACTCACACCAATGTATACATAATCCTAATGCACATAATAAAAGTATAAACACATATCTATCTAATTTTACAAGGGAGGAACGAAGTTAGGAATACTTACCTTTGAAGACGAGATCACCAAACCTCAATCTCTCCATTGGCCAAGGTTATTTGCAAGAGGTTGTTTTGGTATGTAAGGATATTCCTCATAAAATCACCATCTTTTATCTATTTTTATTTTTCTTCTTGTTGCTTGCAATGCTATTTTGGCATCCTTTAGTTTTTTTTTTTAAGTGAGTTGCTTTGTAAGAAGGCTTCCTCACTTTATATTTCACTTATTTATTATCACCCTCATGGGTTTCTATTTTATGAGTTTTTTTGTAAGACCATGGATAATACCCAACCATCCTCATAAAATTACCATTTTTTCATGTTCCTGATCATTGTTCTCAACTTTAGCTATTACTTATTTTGCTAGATGAAATCTGCACAACAATCTATGTTAGCCTATTTTCCTCCATTTCCCTCCTTTATCATGATAAGGAATCACACTTTCCTATCATTATATCCCTCTTTTCCCTTCGTCACATTTTTTTTTTATTTGAAGTAATTTAAATTGTTCCATGTGACACTCCTCTTGATTTCCCCTTCCTTTCATCTCTACATTGGATAAAACAAGGTCTAAATCAAGATATCACTTTTATTTCACCTATATTTATGAGACTCTTAAACCCCATGCTCTTTTAAGTTCTCTCTTAGCAACCTTGTCCCAAGATTTCAAATGAAAGTCATCTTTAGCACCCATGATTGGTTTTCCAAATCCGTGTGGAGGAGGAATAGAAAAAGCCATCAAGAAAGTTAAAAGCCAAATCATTTGAAATAATAGACGATGATATCTAAAAGGCAAAATACAAATTTCAAAAGTTAAATTCACATAAAAAAGATGTGATTACAAGCACATTTCCTATCTCCAATTAAATCTCAAACTCCACAATCAGCTTCACATAGAACTGAAGTCTTTTGGGGTGCAGTAGGCTATTAGATTAGAATAAAGAAATAAATAAAAATCTATGGTGCTACTAACTTTCTCATACAAGTACCCAATCTTTGCAGTAGATTGATGGCTCTATAAGGGGTCCTAAATAATGGGGAACACATCATGGGGAGGTAGGTCCATTTTACCATTCATGCATATAGCCTTCATGGGATGTTCTATATACTCCATTTGTTTACCCAAGAATTGTGTGGCTAAAAAAAGTTCTTCATAGTCCTTAAGGTCAAAAGTCCTCTTGTTTTGACAAACCTAATTTGAGTGTCTTGACTTCGATAAAGATTTTTCTCTATCTTGGTTTTTCCTTCATTCTCCCCTCCACCCATTTCATTCTCCCCCTTGATAGTCAAATTATGATTCTAAATCTATTTTCCCTCTTCTATTATTCCTTTTTCTTCACCTCTTAAAAATATGCTAACACTACTTTGTTTTAGTTTTATCTATCCCTAGAGAAAAATAACACGTTTGAGTAAACTATGGATCACTCATTTCTTTCATTTGTCATTATTGTACTACCGTTTTGTTGTGGATAGCTGAGTCTACACCTATTTTTCCATTATTACATGATTCTCTTTATGTATGTCTTATTAATGTTTGTCTTGCATCTTGACTTACATTTCATTCGACATTCCTTCTTACTTTTCCTTATGTTTGATTTTTTCATGGCTACCTTACATCAGCTTACTTTTTAATTTCTTACATATCTTTGTTCAAGTTTTCTTGCATTGACATTCCTTTTTTCCATTTATGTTTTACATGTTTTTCAATATGATTTAATGTGTGTTCCAATCATTTTTCATTTGTTTCTTATCATTTGTCATTAATTTTCCATCATTTATCATTTCTTTGAAATCATTTTGTCATTCATTTGCCCATCTTTTATCATTTATTTTCCATACTTTTATCATTTATTTACCTTACATATTTTAAGCATTGCCTTAACAATCCTACTTTACCAAATTTTCCTAAAATCTCAATCCAATCACTATATGCCTATCTTTTACACAATTCAGTTTTTGGCTCTCTATTTTTGCACTAACTTCTATAGGTTTACCTAGTGTACTATACATTGAACACCTTCACATATATTGTAGTCAACTTATTTATCTATGTCACTAAGGCAAGTTAAGGGTATATGTTTTTCACCTCTATCCTTTCATTTATCTTATTTTCTACTTATTGCACCTACTTAGCATCATCATTGTCTCTTATTAGGTTTTATCTTGAAGCACCATCCCGTGTTGCACTTACTTGATACATGATGATCTTAGAGTGGGGCATATGTATATGCATAATATTTTTAAAATTTTATATATTACTAACACTTTGTATTTTGTACAAACTTGTTGAGTCTCAATCTCTCTGAAAGCATGCCTTAAGGGGTGCATTGAGAAAGGGGTGGGTAGACCATCGGTGCTTTGTAAGATTGTTGTTCCTTTTTTCACTTGCCATCCACACATTAGCCTCTTGAAACACTTGAACCCAAGCTTATTCTTCTTAGTTCTATCCATTTCTATCATTTTCTATGTCTTATCCATCATTTATTAACTTAATACCATTTTGACCTATCAGTTATGTTAGGTTAACTAGGTTGACCTAGTATAGTTTAAGGATTTTTTTATCTCTTTTGGTTTGTTAGCCTCTCAATTGACCGAGCACAAACCTAGTGAGTTAAACCCAAAAACATGCTAGGTCAATTGAGTCAAACTAACACAATCGATGTTCCCAAATGATTTTTAGGTAAGATACTACTATATATATAAGGTCATTCCTTACCATTTCATAATAAATAAGAATTGAGTGAAGAAGTGTGAATGAACATTTGCCTATTAACCATTCTACTTGGGGAATAAAGCTTTAGGGTTTAATACTTTATTTGGAGATCCGATCTCATCTTATCAATAAGTATTTTGGATGTTTGGATAGATTGTGTAGCCTAGAGATAATTTATCTTAGTTATCTTTATATAGCATGACAATCTCTTTTAAATTACTTTGGCCAAGGGGGAGATTGAGGCTCAGTGGGTTCATCTTCAAAGGTAAGTATTCCTAACTTTATTCCTCCTTTGTAAGAGTAGATAAAATAGTGCATTTGTATTATTTTCTTCCATGTATTAGAATTTTGTATACATTGACGTGAGTATATGTCTCCTAAACATGTTTAGTTTAGTTGTTTATTTATTTTATTTCTAACCCCCACTTTGTGCCATAAGTTTTGGTGTGCACTATATTAGATTTACTTTTCTTTTTATTAGATTAGTGAAATATTAAATTATAGAACTCTTTTAAGGTTGTTATGTAATTATGCTAGACTATAGGCTTTGGAACCCTATCTCACATAGTATGTTATGACAAGTGATCCCCTAATCAGCTCTAGTGGATCCTCACACTGGTCATGTTCTCGCTTAATAATTGCATGACCCTAATTAGAAGTGTAGGTGTGCTCTATCCCATCCAATATAGGATTGATTTAAGGACATGATTCATTTTTGATTGCATGCACATACCTACTAGATCAGTAGTGTAGATTTTGCCAAATTTTACCCTACTGGGTCGACTAGATCAACTTGTTTTTCTCTATCAACCCCTTATATTTCGGAAAAAAAGTGCCTTCTGGTAGTTATCTCCCCAAAAAAATCAAACCCATTTTCCTAATTATCTTTTCCTACCCATATCATCTAATTTGGTTTCATTTCGATGTCTAGAAATGATTAAAAAAATAAATTTCTAAAAATACACTTAAAACACTAAAATATTCAAAAATTGGCTTAAATTCTCAGTTACTTACCTATCTTGCACCCATTGTTGTCTCTTAGGGTCCCTTTCGTCTAGCTTGTCATATCCTCACCATCCTACCTTGTTTGGTCTCTTAGAGCTCTTTTTCTCTCATTCACAAGTCAAAAAATAACAAATGACTTTCATTTCACCCTATTTAAAACCACTTTTCACAATTCAAATCTTTTATTTATTTTTTGGCAGATTCCTTGTTTTGCATCTATCTTTGTTTTTACTCATCCATTTTTTGAACCATAAAATGTTCTAGATTCATGATGACGTAAAGAATCTTTTCTACTAATATGTACATATATTCCAAAAATTTCAATTTCTAGCTTTTTTTTGCACTAACTTCTACAATTTCACCTAATGTTCTTCATATTGGACACCTTCACTTCTCTTGCAGTCTAGGGTAAGTGCACAAAGTTGGGGGAAAAAAATTAGCCTACCCGTGGACATGATTTTTTTGAAATTTTATAAATTTGAATTTTTGTAGATAATTTGAGATATCTACACTCCAAATTTGAAGATGGTGTAAAAACATGAAAAATAGCACTTCGAGTCTAGTTTCTAAAACATTAAATTTTTGTAAAAATGGTGAATTATAACTAGGTTAAACATTTAAAATTTGAAGAGGAACTCCAGTTTTTTTATAAAACATAATAGATAGATGGTCGTGGTGTGCACCATTTTTTTAGAAACATTTAATATTATTTAAAACCCTTTGAGGAAAATCTAGATAAAGGCTTGTAGCATGTCACCTCTATTTTTTGTATTTTTTAATGAATACTTTTTTTTATGAATTTTGAAAGTAAATAGATTCTAAAAATTGACAAATAAATAAATAGTCATCCGTGAGTCAGGCCTAACTACCTCAAAAAAAATAAAAATCAATTTTTTTTTAATGTGTGTAGAATTAAGCATACCACATCACCATATAATTTTTTTTTCACTTGGATAAATGAAACACAAATTACATGAACATGTATAGGCATGTATGTTTATGACATGTAGTGGCCTTAAAAAGGCATAGTTAGAATAAATATAGTTTGAAACCTTAAGTTAGTCTAAAAAATATAAGAATCATATTTTTGGAAAGAGGAGAGCATGCTCGTCGTGATGGTATCAAGTTTTTGAATTTCTACATTGAAATTATTAGTGTATTTGGAAATTAAAGTTGAAATTTGTTATTTATTTTCATACCTTTCAAAACTCGGCTGTACATTGATAGTCCAATCCTTTAGCTTGGGAATCCAAGCCATTCCCAAGATAAAAGGCATGACAATTGAATTCAAATTCAAATACAATGATCATGATAATAACATGACCATGTTACTTAATAACATGATCACATTACTTAATAATGCAATTGTGTTATTTAATAATGTGATTGCATGTCTTAATAACACAATCATGTTATATATTATCATCACCCTAAAACATGTGGGATTTGTACATGAAGGAAACTTTAGCCAGAAGCTTATATTTACTACACTAAATGTTAAGTATAAAAAAATAAATGTAATAATATATAAAGTTATTATTACCTTTATTTTTTTATACTTTAAATTTATTTTAGTAAATATAATAAATTAGGGGCACTCAGCATCTGATAGAGTTGGTCTCATAGTTACATGCCTTACGATGTGGAAAATAGTTTTTAAAAATCCAATCAAGTCAGAAATTAGGTATTTTTAGGGTCTAAGTATTAAACCTATGGATTTTAGGACATAATTTTTATAATTGATGTCTATTATTTGGTAAATATAGTCTTTTTTAGGTTTTTGTGCCTTTTAGATTGATTCTTAGCATTTATAGGAGTCTTAGGTTTGTGAAAATTAAAGATTTCAAACCAATCACTTTGAAATTGATGCAAATTGGTGTGATTAGGGTAACATATGTCACATTGATGACTTACACACATCAAACAACCACTTTGTGTTAATATCACTTGTTCATCATCCTTGATCACTTATTAATCATGTCTCATCACCCCTAATCACTCTCTCATCATTATTTATTATCCCTAATCACTCCCTCATTGAATCTCACTATACTTAGTCATATCTAATCACTCCTTTATCCATAATTACTCCCTCATTGACCCTCACTATCCCTCATCATTCCTAATCACTCCCTCATCATCCATAAGAAATTAGGGTCACTTAGCATCTAATAGAGTTGGTCTCATAGATACACACTTTACAACATGGAAAATACCTTTTTAAAATCCAATATGGTTAGTACTTAGAC
>JARHVA010011175.1:15000-84843 GCA_037957365.1 Torreya grandis | reverse complement strand
ATAACAGTTGTATCTATGGTCTACCCAATAATATGTCAAATACACTTTCAATAAGTACTACTAAGAATCTAGTGGCCACATGCGCTGATCCAACCTATAGTGGAAGTATAATCTCCTTGATAGAGCTCTAAACATGACCATTGAAATAACTAATATGTGTGTCTTTAGGGGATATATCCTAATTTTAAAACCCAAAATGTTGTATAAGTGTGATAGTGCACATACTAATTCTTGAAACGTTTTCAACTATAACTCTTTTGATATGATGATGATCTATATATGCTCGTATAAAGAGTACTTATAAATATGTATCATCATCAATAATCTCCTTATCTAAGAAAGTGATGAGTGGTCTAGTTGTAATTGTAGTGTAGTACACAACAATGATATTATTTAGTGGGTGTGAGTCCTTTCTAGTAGTTTGATATGATTCTAGTGGTGGATGTGCATGATATGTGTAGTGAACACCTGATGTGTTCCCTACCTCATTTATTATGTGCTTTATAAATAGATATGAGAATATTTTAAATGCCTTAGCTTCCATTTTTTGTACTTTGGGTGACTCTATGGGTGTGAACACATCAATAATGTTAGCCTCAATCAAATCTTGTATCTTATGTTTCAATTTGATACATCTATTACTTGTAAGGCCTTGTTCCTTATGATACTCACATGACGCATTTTAATCATAGTTATTTGGAAGAGTCTATGTCATATCAACCTCTTTTATGGGAGGAAGAGATATGAAATTACATTATAAGAGATGCTATAAAACACATGCTGGTGATTCTAAAAGGTTGATGAAAACTTTGCATGGAAGAGTTGATAAAACCAGGTGAGGAGATGGCTCAAAAGATGTGTTAACTATGGCATTTGGATCACTCTTGTTTTTATTGGTCCTTATATTGTATTAAGGATAATTATAACTCTTAGTAGTTGATTCTAATCTAATTATATATTTTAGTTTGCCCATTGAGAGAAGATTTACTTATCTTTCTTTTATTGTGTGGCATAAATCTATGATGGTTGGAAGCTTCTTAAACAAGATAGCTTCATGTATTGTTGGTAGAATACATTATTTGAAGATGTCCTAAAGCTCTTTCTTTACCATGGGGCTAATCAATTTGGCCAATATAATCTTGTATTGTAAGATGTATTTTGTAATAGGTTTATTTTATTTTTGTTTCAACTATGCAACTTGAACATATGAGAAATTACCAACGATTTTTATGGATAATAATGCTTTAAAATGTCTAGAAAAGGATTAAATGTGGTGATAGAATAATTTGGTAGATCATAGAACCACTATAAGGCATAATTAATTAAATTTCATAGGAATAACTTAGTGATAATCCAATCATTGGACATGTGTGAAAATCTCAAAGTTGGTGCTCTGGGTTACCCTTACCTTCATATAATGTAAGATTAGGTGTCACTAATCAAGATGGAAAAGGATATGAATTTATGTGATGTGACAAATGTGTATGTAATAGAACATTATAATCCAAGCCATGTGATGTCTTAGTGGTTCCTTTATCAAGATTTAACACCTTAGCTTATAGAATAAAGACATCATGCCTAATGGATTATACATTTGGAGTGAAGGAATTATCCATAATAGGTGTAGTCATTAAAGGTTATTGAGGCTCACCAAATATTTTAACCTTTTAGGACTTAATGAATGTAAATCCTTTATTTTTTGAATAACTAAGTAGATTAAATTAGGTAAATAATATGCAATAAACATATCCACTATTTTTTATAGAATTGAATAGCTTTGACTATCAAAAAATAGTAATAAATAGTATAAGTAAGAACTTAGCTAAAAAAAATGAGATAGACAATTTACGTGTTGGAAACTAAGATGGAATCTAGTTTGAGTACCACAAGTTAGATCCAATGTAGAACCCTTTATGGATAGTAGCACCATAATTAGATAGTAGCAGCTTTATTAGAAATGTTGTGGTAGTGTCCTGAGATTGGTTGATGTGTCCTTTGTGTAGGACTAACTTGACCTTATAAGTGCACCTATGTCTAGATCCCTGAGGTCTGGTCCTACATACACAAGTTATGGAACTTATATTTTTCTTGTAATGATTGATTTAGTGAGAAAACTGTAGTCCTCCATGTAGCTAGGAAAATCATTTGAAAAGATTTGAAAAATGTATTTGCTATTAGGGTAGGATGAACAACCTCAACACCCTGTTGTGAAGAGATTTGCCTGCACATGAATAATACAAGGACCTAAGTGTTATTACAAGTTTAAATGAAGCTCATATGATAATTGCCTTGAGTGCTTTGAATGTGATTGAGTGTATAAATATAGGTAATTTAAACCTATGATTGATGTAGATGTTAGTTTGTAGAATTAGAACAAAATAGGGATTAATGACCTTAATTCTACATAGCTTGTTCTGAGTTTCAATGTGTATTTTGCATCTGATTTTCATCTAGTGGTTAGAGGGATAAAAGTCATGTATTTATATTATTGTATTGCTTGTCCATGTGATAAAATATGTCTAAGCTGACCCTAAGAAGTTATAGTTTTTAAAATATATCCACTTCAGGAAATTAAAAGTAAAGGACAATAGCACCTTTTTTGGGGCACTAGTACTATGTGGTGCTAGTGTCCATATTATGGTGGTAGTGTCTACTTAGTAGAATAGTAAGAAAAAGGGCTAGAATAAGGAAATGAAGGTCTAAAACTACTTTAGCAATGACTAGGGAAGCTTGTGGACCACACAAAGGCTAGATAAGTGTGATAATAGGCTCTAGGTTAGGTCTAAGGATATGTAGGCTAGTGTAGCACTCTTAGCACTCAAATACTAGTCTTAGATGATTACACAAAGAATGATTAATATTACATAGGTTTATGAAATCATAAATCTATTGAATATCATATGTGGTATCATGTTGGCTTGATATGTGGTTTATTATTAGAAATTACCCCAAAGCACGCACCTACAAGACCTTCATATTAGAATATTGTATAGTATGAATGGAAGGTTAATATTTCTTTTTTCAAATTATTTTTTATACTTTTCAAACTATAAGACCCTAACAATATTTTATAATAGTTTAATATAAATGAAAGAATAATATTATTTCATAAAATTAATTTTCATACTTGTGTAATTATAAAGATAAGATCAATGTTTAATAGTGTAATTAATAATATTTTTTTAAATTTAATTTATTATTATTGTATTTACATTCAAATATGTATTTCAAAGTGACAAACCAATAATGACATCATTCACATCCAATATCAAGTTATTTAAAAATAAATAATACCAATATTAGAATCCTACATCACATTAGCTAAAATCATTGACAAAAATACTGAAATCCAATATTATACTAGTTAAAATTTAATAATAACAATATTAAAATCTGATTTTCACATTTAAAATACTAAGAATAATGATATGATAGTTTAAATTTATAGAAATATAAACAAATTTAATAAAATTTTGGTTGTGTTAGTTTATTCTTATAGAAGTTACAAAAATTTATATCTTGTTGAAGCTTTTATGAATTTTTATATAATTTTTTTAGTTTTAATATTTTGATACACTCGCCTTCGGCCTTTTCCTCTTGATTTTAACACTTTGTTGAGCTTTGTGATGATGTTAAGTTATCTCCTGTGATGTGATTCTTTCCATTACTTTGTAACCAAAATATATATATTTATTTTTTAAATGAATATAATAACAAACTGATAATAAACAAAATTTATTAAAACTTTCATTTTACATTATCTAGTCACAAGAAATAGTTTGAACTAAATTTCTTTTCTACATTATAATTTCAAAGAAAAAATCCCATCTTCTAAACCTTAATGCCAACTACGTCCATTTTTTAATAAGTTCCAAACCTTCCACACTAATGTTTCTAAAAGATAAGTGTGATAATAGGTTCTAGTTTAAGTCTAGGGCTAAACTAGGGATATGTAGGCTCAAGTAGCACTCTTAGCACTCAAATACCACTTTTGAGTGATTACACAAAGAATGATTAATATTACATAGGTTTATGAAATCGTAAATCTATTGACTATCATATGTGGTATCATGTTGGCTTGAGATGTGGTTTATTATTAAAAATTACCACAACTTTAATTATGTCCATTTTTAATAAGTTACAAACCTTCCACACTAATGTTTCTAAAAAAAAGGAAAACCTAGAGAAAGAGGCTTACCTTCTTAAAATATTAAAAAAAAAATCATAAATTTAGAAATTCTTTTTGGAGGAATTTAACATAAAATTTATGAAGTTTATATTTATGCATCTCAAAGAAGATAATAGTTCAATTTTTCCTAAGTAATTTACCAATTACCTTTAATTTTGAAACAACCACGTTACAATGTATTTTTACAATGATTGTCTTTTAATATGATAGAAATTTATATTTTAATACTATAATTTTAAATTAATTTAAGTATATATTATTATAATTCTTATAATTAAATATTTTAATATAAATTAATATGTAAATTTTATTAAAACATTATTTAAAAATTATTAGAGTAATGTTTAGGTTTCTAGAATCTAAGGTTAAGCTCAACACTCACTTAACACTGAAGTTCTGGAGTAGTCGATATCAACACAGTCGCATTCATTGATTGTGGTCTTTTCATAATTTATCATATTTTATAATAACACTACCTTGTGATCACATAATATATAATATTTAAATATAACATTTGAATAGTTTTTTTTCAATATATTTTATAATAAGAAAATAATCATATATTTGTATTGACTGGAAGATACCATACCTTTATTTAGATATAAATCTTCCACCTTCAAGATTGCTGATGATTTTTCATCCTCATCAAAATAGTTTATAAATGATCTGATAGACTTCCACATACTATGCCCCACCATGCTCTGCATCAACCTTAGATTTGCTCATAAAATTTGATAGTAAATGATAAAAGAATATTATTACTACCAAGGATGACACCATTCTAGTGATCAAGAATAGCCCCCAAAAACACTCCATGCATAATCTACTATAATCCTCTCCACTTTAAAAGAAGTTAGTGGTGTTTTAAAGTATTTGTTTTTTCTTTCTTGAAAACTTTGGTTCTTTAATAGATTTTAAAATAATTGTTGAATAGAACCTTTAGGAAAACCCTGCAACAAAGACCAAACGTTAAATTAAGCCTTCATGAAATGCTTTTAATAAGGTAATTTATTAGTGAAGGAGGATTTATAAAAAATTACAAAACAAAAACCCCAAATTTTATGGGTGGATCCAACAATGGTATAGCCACATCAACTAGAGAGGAAGAACCAAACATAAAATATATGCCTCCTTTGACAGAGCCTATGCATATTCCTCTAGTGTTCCATAACTTTCATATTTTTTGGATCAATGTCAAAATGTCCATGTAGATAACCAAGAATTATTATGGTGAGCATTAAATATGTTAGATAATGCAAACCCAAAAAAATTTACAACCCCTCATAGATGCTTTGATTTTTAGTTTTTTAGTTTGTATATCCAATCCATGAGGAACGTGCATAGTTTTACCAGTCAAGCTTAACCAGGTGGAATTAATTTGAGTAGGAATTTCAAATTTTTTGAGTGGGATTTTCAAAAATTGTCATGGAGTATATGGGGATGCCAAAGGAATGGTGACATATTCTATCATGGTTTTTTTTATCATATAAGGCGGTAGACTAGGGGCCAACCCCTTATAGAAGCAGAGAAAACATGAAGGAAATCAACATAAAATATGCCTTATGACAAGAAATGACATGATCAGTGAACCAATAGACACAACAAACTAAAATAAAACAAGAAAAACAAGAGATAGAGAAATCTCTCCTTACATAATCATAGATTTGATGAGGTCATTCAATTTCTCAGTGTTCTCTACATTTACAGCAGATGCATTATTACCCAATTCCTGCAACATAGACATGTTCAGGAGAATAGAATTCTGGAGCCCAGTGGTGAAGTTCTACTCCAGTTTCTGTATGTGACCCTTCAGGGCAGCAATTTCAGCTTTCAAACTAATCTCAATTTTGGTTTCCTCATCAGCTTCCTCCACATACATATTTCCCTCTTTATCATCATTTTTTGCAATGTCAGCACCATCCTCCGTAGTAGCCTCAAATTCACTTGTCTCTTGCTTACCTTAAGTATCCTCAGATATTTTTTAAACTTCCAATTCCTTATACTCTTCCTCCTTGGTGGCTTCTTCAGAGGTACTCTCCAAATAGTCAATAAGCCTATCCTTAGGAGTGGGTTTGCCAGCAATCTGCCCTGACCATCGAACTCTGGAGGAAAGGCCCTCCTTACTAACCTTAGTGGACATATAGGATTTACCACTTTGACCCCCAGTGGTCCTACCAAGACTTTTATGGGTCCCCATAGTGGTCCCCCAATACTCTCTTCACTAGCATAAAACTTCCTCTCCTTGCCCTTCGTGCTCACAAAGGAGCCATGGGTGTCAATGGGGTCTCCTCAAGAGTAGAAAAGGAGACTTCTTTAGTTTTGGTAGAGACAAGGGAAAGATAGGGCTCATCGATAGCATCACCAGCTAAAGGGTTAGAAGAAATATCCTCGCTATCAATTCTAATAGTCTTGGATAGCTCAAGGGCATGATGGAAATTATACAAATAGAAAATGAGGCCCTGATGGAGGGGGATAGGATTCATATCAAGATTTTTTGCCAATTTTGCTCTCACCCTAAGGACAAAATATTTTAGGGAGGAGAGCAGATAAAAGGGAAAACTGATGAGAGCATTACACCTAAAGTGATTTAAAAGGGGAAGATGATAATTATAGAACCTGTTGAATCATCCTTCCAACGTGAAGTACTTCATGAGGATGAAGCACACTCTATCCCATGGCTTAGGTAATTTAGCTTGATCAAATCCTCCTTGGTAAGGAGCAAGTTTTTTGCCTTCTCCCAAAAATAGCTTCTAGTTGGACAGGTCTGTGATTTTTGTTTTCCTTTGTAGCTTCATCCCCTATGTGGACATGCCTGTAGCCATAGCTATCACCTTTTCAAAAATCTCAAAGCTAATTCTACCAATAGTGACTCGTCTATTTAACCAAGACCTCATGAATTGCTCAGACAAGTTTTCATCAAACCCATTAAGCCTCTCCAGGTAGGGACTAATCCCCCCTCTTTGCAGTAGTGCAAGACCAATAGGTTATCTTTGAACTCATAGCAAGAGACTAGTTTTATTCAAATTTTGTCATCCCCCATTTTGGGTTTACAGACTAGAATAGGAGAATTCCCAATTTTCACCTTCATAGTTGAAGTGGTTTCAAGCCCTTACTCTTGAATATGCATAATGATAATGTGATAGCACATAATTCAAAATATCATGCAGAGATGACATTTACTCCTCCCATGCTTAATAATCATTTCTTGATGATCTCCATAATGAAGTCCATGTGCCTTAACACATTGGTATAATAAATTAGGAATGATAATCAAAATAGTAAAATAGGCATCAAACTTCTAAATCCACATTGACACCCTCCAAATGAACTAACTAAAAGAGCTATCCTTCTCATATATTTAAATCATCCTTAACAATTCATTTCCTTTTGGATAATAACCTTAATGTTTAAAGGGATATGAAATACTTGGCGCCAACATCACTAATTTGAAAACTGTTGGCCAAGATTGGCATAGGCATCAATAACACTATTTCCCTCTCTATAAATATATGAAATATCAAATCTGGAAAACTTCTGTAGAAGAAATTGGATATCCCTAATGATATATTTTAACTTAATTCCCACATTCGATGCTTTATTAACTGCATCGATAACCATTTTAGAGTCCCCCTGTATACTCAAATTCCCTATACCTAGGGATATAGCCAATTTTATCCCCTATAGGAGAGACATTACTTCAGCATAGTTATTACTCTAGTAGCTTATTCCACCAGCATAGATAGAAATCATCCATCCTTTATCATTTATTATAATCCCTCCTCCACTGGCTTTACCATCAGACTTGGAGGCCCCATCAAAGTTAAGTTTCATCCAGTTAGGCTTTGGGGGAATCCATTTAGTATTAAGTCTCTGAAGAATTTTGTAATTATTATAAGCAGGAATATGGTTTAGAACCTTCCATTTAGTTGCAATTTGTTCTTCTTCTTGATTTAGGGGTTTCTCTGCAGAATGAATATGAGCAATGGTGACACTTTCCAAAAGAGTCTTAATAAAAGAATGAAACACTTGAGAGGCATTTCTAGTAGTATCCCTAAAAATTTTGTGGTTACACTCTTTCCATAAAATCCAACTCAAATAGGGTAGAGTTTGATTCCATAATTCCATGAGCCAGGGATGGGAAAAGGTAGGATTCTAGTTGATAATAACTTCCTTAAGGTCAAAGTTATAGACCCACTCAAAGCAAAAGTTATTTAGGATTATGCCCCAAAGTTCCCAGAAAAAATCACAGTGTATGAAAAGGTGAGAAACTATTTCCTCTTTTAAACAGCAAAAATAGCATCTATTGACCATGGTAAACCCTCTCTACTAAAGGTTGTCTTGTGTTAAGATTTTGTTATGAGCAGCAGCCCACCAAAACATGTTAATTTTTGATATAATTTTATAGTTCCAAACCTTTTTCCATAACTCTTTATTCTGAGCCTCAGGAATCAATAATTGATAAGCAGACTTGACAGAGATCCATCCATTCTATCATGTTTGTTGTTAATGCTGGTTAGCAGTGATAATTAGTCATGGTTCATTGCCAAGGGTGTGACAGTATAATGCAGATTGGGTTTGGGTTTAGTGTTACTTGAGGTTAGATACTTTTTCAACATTAGGCAGTGGGCCAACCCAAGGTGATGCATGCACTACATTGGTAGTGTGTGTTGGTTATGCTTTGTCATATTTCATTTGATTATATAGTCTAGATTATTAAATCAATAATAGCTAAAGTTATAAACATGGATTAATTAAAGTGTTATATTGAGTTTTAATAATTTAATTCACATCAATAGTGTATATTGTCTAATTTTCATTAATAGGGTACATTATTTATTTTTTATGTATAATATGTGTGTTAGGTTTGAAGGCTAGTTAAAATAAAACTATGGTATGTTGTTAAAAGTGTTTAAAATATAAAAATATTCACTATTGTAAAGGGACATATTTTTAGGCAAACTTGATGTCCTTTTGTCTAATGTGTCATTCATGTGAAGTTTTTTAATCTAAAATTATGGGGACACACATTGAAATAGTTGTACTAACATCTTTAAAAATTGGGTTAAGTCAAAGGTAGCTTCTAGGGGAAATGGTGGTTAACTATGCTATTAGAGATTAGGTAACAAAAATCAATGACAAAGGCTATAAATGATGACAATGAGAACTTAGTTATAAAATATATTATTTTTAGTCTATTTATATGGTATCCTATTTTTGTGAAGTTTATAAATATTCTATTATTATAATGATAATGGAGAAATTAAGATCGTATGAACTATAGTAAAAAGTATTCTTCATAATTTGACTAGTTCGATTGATACATTTTCATGAGTTGGTTGATAAGTCCTAATTCATAAAACATATATTCATATAAATAGGTTAATGGGCCCATATTCATGGTATATGCATTTCCCATAGTCAACATGAGTGTCAAGACCTCTAATAGGTTCATGGGTCCCTTTTTATGTTATTTTATCATTAAGTGTTGTTGTGTCTCCATATTCATACTAAGGAGGGGAATGTTAGATAATCATATTTTAGTACTCACATATTATTAGATATTTGTAATGTATTTAAAATATTGATTTATTTTGAGAAATAACAAATTATCACATAAATAGAGATATGTGAGATATTTTAGGGACTTGGATGATGTCTCTCTCCTTGACTTTAGGAGATTTGAAGTCTATAAATATGTATTCTTTCATAATGAATATTATAATGAAGATTATTGTTTATTTATCTCTCTCAAACTGATCCATATATTTGAGGACAATGAATTCAAAAATCCATTTGAAAAAAATGAAAATACAAAGAATTATTATAGGATAAAAATAAGAAAGCATGAAGAGGATATATTCAAAGTTCAAAGAAAAGAAGCAGTGGTGAAATTAATAGAAGTTATATTAGATCAAATGAATAGTTTTGTTTTTTTTAGTTATAAAGTATTATTTTCCAAGAATGACCTTTATTGTGAATTTTCAACACTCAAAACTATTTAAATATATTATTTTTCTTATTGCAAAATAGCTAATACACTATAAAAAAAATCATATTGAATGGAATGTGATTATTATATTGTAATAACATATGATTATCAACACAAAATTATGCCAACAAAAAAATATATTCACATATTCAATAACATTATTTGGCCAAAAATATCATATCCACATGCCTTCTTTGTAGACTTTATTTATTGTTGACATCCGTAACATAAATTTTAGAGTTTGTGAATTTATTATCATTGTGTATGGGGTATAATTTTTTAAACAATATTTTATAATGTGCATGTTGAAAATTTTCTCACACAATTTTGTTGTGGTTTTGATTGTCCCACCTAAAGGTAAGTTATGTTTTGGTATATTTGTATACACTATTATCATGTCCAACCACTTTTGTCATTTACATGTTTAGTTTTTGAGATTTATATTAATCATATGCTACTTTTACATAGTCAAACATATAATATTCATCCCATTTACAATTTAAAAAATTAGCACTACAATAGAATTTTATTTTTGAAGATTTTATTTGACCTTCAAAAGCATTTCAAATATGTCCATAGAATAGATAGGATGATGTGGGATGGCATTTAAATAAATTATTAAAAATATTTTAAAAATATCGAATGTTAATTTCTACGATAATTACAGTTTCTATTAGAAATATTTTATATAACAATTTAATTTATAATGATTTTATAATATTATATCGCATCAATATAATATTATAATAAAAATAATTTACATAGATAAAAATGTAGTGTGGCTCCTTGTACTTAGATGTTATGGGAAGGAGACTTATTTTATTTTATTTAATAAAATATGGTTATATATATTTACCATGGGATATCACTCATTTAATACATTTAAATACAGGTTGAATAAACTCCCAGTACAATATCTCTTATGTATCCATCCAATAACATTAGTTAGTGTATGTATGTATGTATGTACGTACGTACATACGTACATATACATTTATATTCTTTTTATTTGGTATCTATTATTTCTTTATATTTTTATATGTTCATACATTTTCATCTGAGCCACCTCATTATTCTTCTAATTCATAATATAGAATTTGCTAAACATAAACATACAACATAGAAAAATAAATGATGTTATTAATGCATAATATACAAATAAATAATTAAAAAATATTAGTGAAATATAAAAAATAAATAAATAAAATGTAGGAGAGCAATCATATAATTAATCAATATTTGTTTGATTTCTATTCCACTTATGGCACACCTCTTGAAAAATAAAATATAATGCAAATGAAGAGTGTTGGGCTCCACATATTTTGCTTGTGAATTCTATTTTCTTTGTAATCCCACCACTATTAGAAAGAACATTTTTAAACTTCATGTCCGTAATGTAATGATGTGAAATGCATTAATTACATAACATTTGGGCATATTTATACAATTGAGACATGAGATTTGTATTCTAAAATTAAAGTGATGTTTCTCATCGTCATTGGTATTGGCCAATGATAGTGTGACCTAAATGATTCTTCATATCTACAACAACAACAATAAAAATATACCAAAAGAGAGTAGACAGAGAAAAAATTATTCCAAATTAATAATAATAAATTTGTAAATTTTATATATATATATATATATATATATATATAATAACAAAATAATTATTTGATTAAACATAATTACATAGAACAAATATTTATTAAGGGATAAAAACTATGTTAATAATAAAAAATATCTCAACATTTCAATCCATGCTCTTGGATCATCATTAGGAGTTGAAAGGATAAAGTTTGAATTTAAAAAAACCACCGATAAGAGGAGAATAAACAAGCATTAATAACAGACAAAAGCGACAATCTAAAGTGGTCGGCAAATTAATTCACGACAAGTCATTTTTGCCTCTTATGTTGAAGAAAATTAAGAACTAGCTTCCAATTATCACTCAACTTAGTGCCCTCATCCTTGTTCAAAGTATTAAATTTCATATTAATTTCAAATTTTTCATGAACTTTTCTACAAGCATGGTGTTCAATATTAGTAATAATTTTGGCATCCTCAAGACAAATGTGATGGCAAGTTTTTTGAGAGTGATTTGCAAGGGCATATTTAATAAATATGTTATGTCTTAGATCAGCATTGTGTTCTTTTAATTTAACCTCCATGGATCTACCAATTTCTCCAATATATACCTTCCTACAAGAACAAAGAATGGAGTATACACCTTTACATGAACCAGGATTAACAGGATCTTTGATAGATTCAAGCATTCCCCTGATAGAATTGGGAAGTTTGAATGAAACATTAATAATTATAATATAATAATATAATATAAAATAATTATAATATAATATATTATTAATATCAATTATATATGTATTTTTAGTATTATAATACTTTTATATTATTATATTATATAAAGTATTAATATACTTATATTATTTATTATTTATTTATATATTATTATATAAAATTAAATATTTATTTTATATATATATATATATATATAAAATCTTAATTGTAAAATATATTATATTATATTAAATATAGTAGATTGTATTATTAATAATATATTTAGAGTTTCAATCTCAAAAGCATCACTTTCTTGTTTCTCTCACCATCTTCACCAACTTATTGGTGACATGCTCTTTACTTTCTATACCACCTCTTCCATGGCCATTTTTTCTTTGAAATGTTATAATAGCCATTGTCATGTTTATCATTTTACATACATTTATAATCACCACTTCCTTTTTTCCTATAATGTGCCCAAAATTATTTCAACACACCATTCATTGAAGTAGCAAAGGAAAGTGGAATAATTCCACATATTAACCAACTTTCAATTTTTATATTTTGTAAAATGGAAAATTATTTACATAAATCCTTCCACTTCAAAATGAAATGACAAGAAATAGATGCAGAATGTATTTATTCAATGTGGCACCAAGATTTGAACCCACCCTGAAACTCAATTCTTACCCAAGCTATTATTCTTCCTTTCACATTAATTTACATGATGGACACTATAGTCTATGTTAATCTCTTTGATTTCATGGCAATTGGCAACTTGACCATAGAACAAAGTGTTTAAACAAAATATGCACTGTAAATTGTGGTTGAGTAGCTGTGTTTATAGGTAACTATGAATTAGTGATAAATTGCATTTACAAAGTATTTAATTTTTTATTTAGATTTCTAATCATTCTTCCACATGTTGAGAGTTCAATTCTCAAAAAGTAATGGAAGGCATTATTTCCATTTATGAAACTTTCTTCTATTTTAAATGATCATTATGCTTCATTAAATTTCACATTTTAAATATTATTTTATTGTATTACTTAAAGCGTTCATTTTTTATGTCCTATAACTAAACTTTCTCATTTTATGGAAGAATTAAAATATTTAGATTTATTTTTATCTATTTTTATGATCTTAGATCTCGTATAAAAATATCCAAACACTATCTATTACTTTTCTATATTATTTTATTACCTTACATTATTTTGTAATGGATAAAATGTGTAAACTAACATATCTAGATCTTTCAATATTTTGGTAACCATTGTTAAGTGGTCATGAAGTAGGTTGGCTTTAAACATTTTTTTTAATATCCTTTGTGCTTCCTTGATATTATTTTCCTTGTAATGTGTCAATATCAAAATAATATAGGTTTCAACATTTGGTTTTATTTCAAAAATTGATATTTTTTAAAACACAAGTGACATAGTTTTGAATCATTGGGGTCATGATGAATGAAGTTAGGGTTTTGAATGAATCTAGGTTTTTGAATATATATCCAAAAGTGGTAGAGTTGAATGTTACTACATCCAAGAATTATGGAAAATTCATGCAGAGCAAGGATAATGGTGCAAATAGATTGGTCAATTTTTTAACTATGGTAACAAAAAATGAAAGGTTTAAAATAATGACTAGGGGATTGATCTTCCTTGAGATGGGTAGAGGTTGAGAGCTCAAATCACTTATTGAATTTCCTAAGGGAAAAGAAGCTGATGAAAAGATCAGATAAATCCATGTTGGTGAAGATCAGGAACTCGAGGCCACAACTAGAAAGGACCCGATGTTGAATGAGGCTACTCTAGAATAGGGTAAAAAAATAGGGGTCATATGTTATAGTGGTTTCTAGAATAATTTAAAAATAGGGTTATTTTTTCATGGTTTTATCTAATAAGGTAACGAAAATCTTAACCCTAATAGAATTTTTAAAATCTATTTTTTTAAGAGGGAGTCTCTTGAAGGGATTTTATAAGGGGAAGCATGGTATTATAATAGGGGTTTAGTTTGTAAGTTTAATCATTTTTGGTCAAACCTTCAAACCCTTCATGGGTGGATTTTAAAGGTTTTGATACCATTAATTAAAGTAAATATGTAAATATACCCTTGTGCAAAGGGATTTTTTGTAGCAGTGTTTGACAAAAGAGAAGATAAGGACAAGATTATGCAGCAATAGGTTTAGTCCCTTGACCATCATATTCTCATGTTGAAACCTTAGTATCTTGATTTTAATCCAAATAATAAATATTTTAGTATTAGATGGTGTGGTTCTACCTTCCTTACCTCCCCTTTCAATTTTGGACCAAGGACAATCTAAATGTCATTGGTGATGCTCTAGGAGGATTTCTAGTTATTGATGAATCTACAATAGAATATCTCCATGCTACTTATTCAAAGATTCTTATCAATATTGATGTGGATGTTTAGCTATTGTAAAATTTATATTTGATTATTAAAAATAAAATTTGGCTTCAAATTTTTGACTACGAAGGATTAGATTTTAGATGTAGGTGTTATTTTGGTATAGGGCATTTGGTTGATTCATAGATACTAGGCAAGATAAAAAAGCATGGTATTTCATGGTCAAAAAATTCTAGCAAGGATATTTTGATAGTACAATTAGAAAATTTGAGGAAATTGAAGAAAAATCTTTAGAGAAGGAAGAAATATTAACTGATATGAATGAAGAGTTATTAAACTAGTCAGTTGGAGATTTAATAGAGAATAAATTATATGTGGAAGAAGAGAATGGTATAAAATTTGCAATGGAGTAATCTACTGAAGTGGGAATGAATAAGGAAAAATTTATCCAAATATTTATTTTATAATATCCCCAAGAAACATATGTCCCAAATTTGATTCCCTCAAGTGAAGATAATACTTTGGATTATGAGGATTCTGATCTGTTGCATTACCCTGAAGAGGATTATGGAAATATTATTTCTCTAAAAATCTCAAGGGATATTAGAGGTTGGATCAAAGTTCAGAGAAAGTAGAAAAAAGTGGAGGCCCAATCATCTAACTCACTTTGAGTTAGACATCCTTTTGGATACCTTTTGGAAGGAGGAGGCAAGGCCTAAAAGGTTTAGGCTTGACTAGGTTGGCTCTTAGTTTTATGTTTATTCCTTAAAGAACTAGTTTCATCTTCTAGCTTTGTGGTTTTGTGCCTTTAACCCCACTTTTGGTTGTATTTTGGTTGTTATTGGGTTGGGTGCAACCCCTTGCCTTGTTTTAGATGTTTATGTCAAGGTTTTGATGTTATCTAGGTTTTTAGACCATGTTTAATTGCTTGTTTTCTAGGGCATGGGGTCCCTAGTTTCAAAAAAATTCCCCTTTACCCTTAAAAAATTAAATATGAAACATTTATTATGTTTCTCTATTATTTTTAGGTGTTCATAACTTGGGATACCTTATTGAAAACTAGGTTGAAAAGCAACAATATGGGTAAGTGCATGGAATTGTGGGGGTGGGAGGGAAGGGGATCTTAAGTGGATATGTCTTCCCTGAAAATGAATAAACCTCAACTTGTACAGATCATTTGAGACATCTAAACTCAAAATTTAAAGATGTCATAGGAACATTAATTGTATAATTTCAAGTCTAGTTTCTAAACTACTCTTTTTTTGAAATGGTCAAACATGAAAAATTCTAAGAGATACTATTGCTTTTAATAAAAACTAGAGTAGATAGCTTTCCTTATGGCCCATCATTTTATGAACATCGTTTATATTTTTTAACCCCTTTTATGGAAGGTTAGATAAGATCATCTAGTTTACAGCCCATATTTTTAAAAATTAATCAATGAATATTTTTTTGTTTTACTAATTTCACAAGTCAGTAAACCCTGAAATATGATCAATAATGTGTATCTAACCATGTAGCCCCCCTAGCTACCTCAAAAATATAAGAAATCAGATTGTTTTGAATGTAAATATAATTAGGTTTAGTTTACAACCATATCATTTGTTTTTGGTTTGAATCAATGAATGAAAAGACACACAAAAATATGAAAACCTATAGTTGCAACATATAGTGCTACAAAATGACATACTTAGAAATAAATATAGATAATAACATAAGAATAATAAAAATATTAAAAAATTAAATATTTAGAAAGAGGATAATATATTTGATATTTTAGTAATATTTTAAAATAAAAAGTTCAATAAAATTCATAGTGTTTTGCATGGTCAAATTTTTATTTTATTGTTTGTAGTTAAAAACATGCATTTGGTTGTGTGTTTGTAGGTCCATGCCTCAAGTTCAAGAATCCAAGACATTCATGAGCCTTCAAGGATGTGTTCAAAATGTCAAACATAATAACCCCATAGGTGTAATTACTATGTACATGGAATTAAAATGGACACATAATAGTTTACATGCATTTCACATACATTTCACCATCTTATTATTTTGTTATAGTTTTTCTAATTCCCAAACTTCATGAATGGCCTTAGTAGATTAAATTTTTATTAACATTAAAGTTGTGTACATCAAACAAATGTAAATATATAATTAAGATTGTAATGATCATTGCATTGGCTTAGCTAAATAGATTTGTGACTATAAAATGTGATTTAAGGCACAATTATCCCCATCATCATCACTAATTGAGACAATCAGCCAATTGGGATAATAATTCATGTGATTTACACTGAATTAAGCCCTATGAGCATAATTTTTTCTCTAAAGGATATTAAGTGGGGTTAAATCTACTTGTTTATGTTTTAGGGTTTATGGTTTAAGGTTTAGGGTTTAAGGCTTAGGGCTTAAAGTATATATGATTTAGTTTTAAGGGTATAATGTCTAATAATGAAGGAAATTGGAACCAAATTCAGCTCATTGAACCTATTTATGACTATATAATATGATTTTTGGCTCACTTAGGCCCACGTCACCAAAGATTGAGCTAAATAGTCAAATGGGGTAATCATTGATGTAATTTGGGCCAAATTAAGCCATGTGAACCTTATTTTCTTAGTTTAAACATTATTATATTGGGGATAAAATGATTGGTTTAGGATATATGGACTAGGGCACAAGTTTTATGTTTTAGGGTTTATAATGTCCAATCACCAAGGAAAATGGGGCTAAATTGACCTTAAAACTATTTGTAACTACTAAATATGATTTTGGGCTCAATTAGCCCCCACATCTTCACAAATTAAGCCAATTAGTCAATTAGGCCAATTTGTGATGATATTTATGCCAAATTTAGCCATTTGAACCTAATTCTTACTCTAAAGGATGTTAATTAGGTCTAAATCAACTAGTTTAAGGTTTAGTGATGCAGGAGCAATGACTCATTTTGATGTTGTCCAACAATCCTAATTTGATCAAGTGAATAGGAGTCAATATTCATGTTTGGGATTATTATAAATATTTTAATAGTCTTATTTTACACCTTAGAATGTTTTCCAAGAGTTTATAAGTGTTAGGATAGTCTAAAATTTTAAATTGGTGTTTTACTGTTGTTTTGTCTAATTTGAATTTTTGAAAGTTTTGGTTTAGTTTGTGTATTAAAAGATCACTTTAAAAGGTTCTTGAATGTGTTAATTATTATTAAACATGAATAAATAAACCATGGTACTATATACATGGCCACATTTCACCCTTTTACGGATAATCAATATTGTTGTTTGTGCCAAGATGCAAATGTTCTTGAAAGTGACCATTGGAAGGTAGTTAGAGTAGTTATGTTATACATAAACCATGTAAATTTTGGTTTTATATTGATTTATCATAATTTAATGAAATTAGGAAATGTTATAGTCTCAATAAAGGATGAATGAGATCTCTAAAGTTTGAAAGTAATGATTAAACCTTATTTTTGCCTACATATTGACTGTGACAAGTTAGCTCCATGAAAAATGATATAAAAGGGCTATGTTATTGAACTTTAATATGAATTGGTGAGTTATTTACAAACTTTTAAATGTATTTTTAAGCAATTCATTTTTTATTTTTCATGTTATGTTTAGATAACAACATATTTTTTTGAAAAGATGCACATATAGACAATCAACATTAAAAGTGTGATAAAAGAGTTTAGTAGAGGCATGATAATGAGTGGTTCTTGATTCCAAGAGGGGATTAGATTCATTGTGGAACTTTTATAACCATGTGCATAGTTTTTAAAATAATATTGAATGTCTAAATCTAAATAGCTTGCTCTCTAAACCCTATAACTGTGATTACATGCACAAAGAAAGCATTAACATGAATTAATTAGTGAAACAAAGATATTAAGGAAGAAATATAATGTGTGGAAAGGGTGTATAAATAATTCATTAAGCCTAATAAATCATTTATATAGTTGATAAACCCTAATTTTAAGGTTAAGATTCAAATCTTGTGAATAAAACTCTATAGACTATGACTGAGTCTATAATGAAAGCCAAAAACATTAATAAAATATTGAATAAAGGATTGATAGCATAGAATAAATGATTGGATAAGGTGATTATGAATTCCTAAAACCTAAAACAAGCTTCACAGTTCTTTGAAACCTTATGTGGAATGTACAAAATCAATTTGATTGCTCTCAGGCCTTGTAGACCCCTATTAACCCTAATTTTTGAAGCTCACTTAATAGGATATTGAACTAATGAAATCAATTAAAAATTTTCAATTATATTGATGTGAATGTGTGAAAAAGGATGTTGAGTTTTTTTATTCAATTACATATGGGTACAAACTATTATAAGTCATTGTTTGTAAATAAGGTTTTTAAAGGCCTAATTAGGCCTAATAGAGACCAAAAGAAGGATAGAAGAGTGTTTTCCCAAATGGGTTTGGAGTATAAAATTCATAGGAAGGTGAAAAAAGATATATGGTATCCTAATTTATAATTAGTTTCTCAAGGGACATATATACTTGTCCTTACTAATAATAAAGGCCTTAAAGAGGCTACAAGCACTGTGTGGTAAACATGGAAAACTTATGTAAGAGAAGACAATAAGATTGAGAGTTTGGTAAATGAATTGAGGGGTATAAAGATACCATAAGGAACATGGAAAAGGTAACAAGAAGCACAAACCAATCCAAAACATCTTATAACCAATGAGTGAATTATGAACTAGTGAACCATTGCTAAAGTGCAATTTGTGAAACAAATAAGTGTGTGATTGTCTTGTTATCCTCTGCATAATTTGGTATCATAACATAGGATCTCTTGGGAAGCCAATACATACACATGGTAGGAAGAGGACAAGGAACATCAATATCCCAAAGGAGGTTTCAAGTAGTGGATGCTTTGGTAGTGGAATTGAGAAACCTGTAGGCAAGGTTGTAAGCCATGGAGCTGGATCAGAGGAAAGAGATGAACATGGGTGATTTTAGTGAGGCAGAGGATGATATTCCTCATGAAAAATAAATAGAGGAAGGATATTAAGGAAGAGTTGAAGAGATGTTCATTAGAGTAGTTCTTGGAGTGACTTCAAAACCCAAAATGGAGGTGCCCATGTATGAGGGAAGTCTTAATGTATCAAAATTGGTTGATTATATCACAACCATGGAAAATCACTTAGATTATGAATATGTTAATGACATAAATAAGGTAAATTTTGTAATAACAAGGTTGAAGGGTAATGCATCCTTATGGTGGAATAACATTTAGGAGAGAGAAGAAGAAGAGAAAAAGACAAGATAAGGTCATGGGATAGAATGGTGGCCAAGATGAAGGGTAAGTTCATTCCTAAGTAATATTAGACCTCCTTGTTTAGGAAGATACAAAATTTAAGGTATAAATATATGGTAGTGATAGAGTACATAGAGGAATTTTACAAGTTGACCATTCGAGCAGGCCACATATAACAAGATGTTAAGAATGTTGATAGATACATGAATTGCTTGAAGTTTTTCATTCAATATGAGAAAATTTTATTGACACCTAGGATAGTTGATGAGTCCTATAAATATTCCTTAAGGGAAGAAGATAATTTTTCAAGAAGGCAAATTAAACTAAATAGAGGTAGAGGTGGTAGAAGCTACAGAGGTAGAAACTAATAAGAAGGAAGAGGACATCCAAGTAATAGGAGTCAATCACAAGGGTAAATAAAATAAGTGGGAAGTAGTTCAGAGAGTTCAAATACATCAAATAGAGATAGTTATGGCTATATAGGTGGTAGATCATAGTTAGAGAAAAAGGAAATGGTTGGTTGGTAGGAAAGTGCTTCAAGTGCAACAAATTTGTAGGGTATAGGTTATATCAGTGCCCAAAAGATGTGAAAAGTGGTAGCTCTTAGAGTGAGAGTATAAACCAAGTGGTTTAATAAGAGGATGAGAATGTAGACTCATTGCCTAACTATGTAGAAGATCCTAAAATAGGTGAGAGCTTGTTGATGAAGAGTGTTGATAAAATGTTATTTAGGACCATGTGTAAGAGCAAAGGTAAGTGTTGCAAGGTTATAGTTGATAATAGTATTATGGATAGCTTAGTGTCTTCATTTGTGGTGTCTGAACTAGGCTTAGAAAGAAGCAAGCATCCAAGCCCATACAAGGTCTCTTGGATTCAAAATAGTCACCAAGTCCTCATAAATGAATAATGTTATGTAGACTTGCAAATAAGTGGTTATAAGGATATGATATTATGTTATGTCATTCCCATTGATGTTTTCCACATAATTTTTTAGAGACCATGGTTGTTTCATAGGAGATCTTTGCATGATGGGAGAGCTAACACCTATACCATTGAGAAGGATGGTTGAAAGAACACATTAAAACTATTTAAAGAGAATGCATGGAAGGAGACACCAAGTAGCATCATGATGTTTGGAGAGGAGCACCTACCCAAGAAAGTTAGTTGTAGTAGTAAATACATTAAAATTATAGTTCAAATCAAGTTCCAAGAAGGATATAAAGTGATACAAGTTGTCATGATAATGAAGAGGAGGTAGTAATTGAGAAACATTTTGAGGAATTGGTTGTAAGTAACACATAGTTATTACTCTTAGACTAGTAGGCTAATTTTTTCTCAGATGAACACTTGAAGGAGTTGTTTACAAACTTATCCTATCATTTGACCCTTAAACAAGACAAGGAGTTTTTAGAAGTTTTTTTTGAGAAGGTGATCATGTTGAGAGATTTGGCCATGAAAAGGGAACTCAAAGACTAGATAAATAATTAACAACAATAAGAGATGGATAATAAGGTTGCATGTATTGAGATTTTTAATAGAGAAAAGAGAAAATAACTAGCAACACTCCCATAAGCAACAGACCTAAGCATAAAGAGAACAAGAAAGGATGAGAAATAGTGTGATTTTAAAGAAGATAAATAGCAAATTATTTTCATTGACTTGTGTGTTCCATGTGTAGGTTAGTTGCAAGAGAATAACCAGGTGTTGAAGATGATCATGTGGGAGATCAATATGCAAGAATTCAACCTCAAAGGAGAAATCAAGGTGGAGTTGGTCAAAATATAAGGAGGTCTATGTGTTACTCATATACCTTGGGATCTAGGAGGGTGTATTAGTGTTCAATTGGAAAAAAATGTGAGAAATACATGTTGAGGAGGAGGTTAAAACTAGTTGATAAACTTTTATTGAATGTTTCTTTCACACCCAAGTAGTATGATACAGGCGCATCCTTATTGGATGACTCATTTTGATGTTGTTAAATAATGTTTCATTGATTAAGTGAATAAGAGTCAATAATCATTTTTAGGATGATTATAAAGATGTTAGGAGTGTTCTTTTACACCTTGGAATGTTTTTCAAGTTTTTAGAAGTGTTTGGATAGTCTAGAGTTTTAAATTGGTGTTTTCCTACCATTTTGACTAATTTAAATTTTTGAAATTTTTGGTCTATTTTGGGTATTGAAAGAGAACTTTGAAAGGGACTTAAATGTTTAAATTATTAGGAAACATGAATAAAGGCACCATGGGCCTATAAACATAGCCATAGGTCACCCTTGTGTGGATAATTAATCTTGTTATTTGTGCCAAGATGTAAATGTTCTTGAAACTAACAATTGGAAGGTAGTTAGGGTAGTTATGTTAAACAAAAAATGTAAATTTTGGATTTATTTTGAGTTATAATAATTTATTAAAAGGAGTAAGAGCTCTAGTTCCAATAAAGGAGGAATGTAATCTCTAAATTTTGAAAGGAATGATTGAATCTTGTTTTTACCTACATATTTCCATATATATTGACTATGACAAGTTTGCTCCATGAATAATGATATAAAAAGGATATGATTTTGATTTTTAATATTAATTGGTGAGTTATTTCCATGTTTTAAAATGAATTTTTAAGTAATTCATTTGTTAGTTTTAATTTTATTTGGTTTAGATAACAACACAATTATATGAAAAGGTGCAGACACAGACAGTAAACATTCAAAGTGTGGTAAAAGAGTATAGAAGAGTCATGATAATGAGTGTTTATTCATTAAAAGACATTATTAGAGTTTTTTGGGACCTTTTAAGACCCTATGAAAAGTTTTGAAACAAATATTTAAAGTCTAAATCTAAATAACTTGCTCTCTAAACCCTACAACTGTGACTGTGTGCATAGAGAAAGCATTAACATGAATTAAGTAGTGGAATAAATATGTTGAGGAGGTAATATAATGTGTGTAAAGGGTGTTTAAATAATTAACCTATCTTAATAAACTATTTACATAGTTGATAAACCCTTATTGGAAGGTTAGTATTCAAATCTTGTCAAGAAACCTCTTTAGATTGTGACTGTGTATGTAACAAACGCTGAGAATGTTACCAAAAGATTAAACAGAGGATTAATAAAATATAATAAATGATTAGATAAGGTAATTATGAATTTATAAAACCTAAAATGAGATTCATATTTATTTTAAACCTTATTTGGAACGTATAAAATCAATTTGATTACTCTTGAGTTATGCAAACCCCTATCAACCCTAAACTAGGGTTTTAAATTTGAAAGACACTTTACAAGAGATTGAACCAATGAAATCAATTAAAATTTTATAATTATATTGATGAGAAATTTTTATAAAGTATTTTTATGTTTTTTGGTCAATTACATACATGTACGAACTATTATAAAGCATTGTTTGTAAACAAGGTTTAGAAAGGCCTAATTAGGCTTAACAAAGGCCAAAACAAGGTTAGAAGAGTATTTTTCCAGTTTATTTTGGAGTATAAAATTCATGGAAAAGTTAAAAATGATATAATATGTCCTAATATGTCATTATTTTCTCATGGTACATCCATACTTATCCGTACTACAAAGAAAGGCCTTAAAAAATGCTACAAGCACTATGTAGTAAACAGGCATAACTTGTGTAAGAGAAGACAAGAAGAGTGAGAGGTTGGTAAATTAATTTAAGGGTATAAATATAACATAAGGAGCATTTAAAAGTTAAAATTAATCATAAAACAATACAAAACATCTTAGAACCAATGAGTTAACTATAAACTAGTGAACTATTATTGAAGAATTGTAATTTGTAACAAGAAGTGTGTGATTGTTTTGTTATCCTTTGCATCATTTAGGGTTTATAATTTAGGATTTAAGGATTAGTTTTTAATATATATGTTATAATTTATAGGGTTTTATTTCCAATCATAAATGTATTTGAGGACAATTTGAGCCAATTAAACTTACTTGTGATTAAAAAATATGATTTTGGGTAGATTAGCCCCAATGTCATTAAAATTTGAGCTAATCAGTCGATTAGGCCAATAAGTAATGTGATTTATGTTTAATTGAGAACTACGAACATAATTATTGCTATAACATATATTAAGTGGGTTAAATAGATTGGTTTAAGGTTTAGGGTTTATTATAAAGGGTTTAGGGTGTACGGCTTAGGGCTTAGGGATTAGAGCCTAGGGTATATAGGTTTAAGGTTTTAGAGTATAATTTCTAATCACAAAGAAAATTTGGGCCAAATTCAGATCCCTTATCCTATTTTTGACTAAAAATTTTTATTTTTAACTCAATTTTCCCCATGTCATCACATATTGAGTCAATTAGTCAATTAGGGAAATGAGTGATGCAATATGGTCTAAACTAAGACCTATGAACCTAATTATTACTATCAAGTATTTTAATTGAGGCTAAATTAGTTGGTTTAGGGTTTAAATTTTGGGGTTTAGGGTTTAGGGTTTAATCATGAAAGTAATTGAGGATAATTTGAGTTGCTTGAACCTATTTGGGATCATAGAATGTGTTCTATTTGATCAGCTCCCATTTCATCACACATTGAGTGAATTAGTCAATTGTGGTAGTTAATGGTGTGATTTGGACCAAAATTAACTGTATAAACCTAATTATTAGTCTAAATTATTTTAATTGGGCTTATGATTGGTTTAGGGTTTCAATATTTTATGAATTATGGCTTAGGGTATACATATTAAGGTTTAAGGTACATAGAGTTTAGGGTTTATGTTTTATGGTAATTAGGGTTTATGGATTAGGGCTTACAATTAGGTTACAGTGTTTATGGTTTAGGGATTAGGATTAAGGGTTTATGGTAAAAGGTTTAGGGTTTAGGATATAATCACGAAGGTAATTGAGGATAATTATAGTTGCTTGAACCTATTTGTGAGCACATAATGTGTTTTTTTATTTGATTAGCCCCCATACTATCCCAAATTGATAGAATTATTAAAGTGGAATAGTCAATGGTGTGATTTGGACAAAATCAAGACCTATAAACCTAATTTTTAGTCTAAATGATGCTAATTGGGGATGAAATTATTGATTTAGGGTTTTAAGAGTTTATAATTTATGATTTAAGGTTTCAAGATTAGTGTAACAACCCCACCAGGGTGAACCAAAAATAAATAATTTTTTTTTTAAATTAAACACATATATCAAAAATATATTACACCATGAGAATCTATAGAGAACATATAGAACCCACAAAGTGTAATGATAGAAAAAAAGCATATTACATCACATATGACCGATCTCTAATATCATGAAAGCACATCATAATGCAAATATAAAAAGTAACTATATTAACTCATCCACCATTAATATAACTCTACAACCATCGATGCCAATGTACAATAATAAGTATTACAACTCTTCATGACAATATTAAATAATAAGTACAATTTAATAAAAAATACATATAAGATAATGGCTCCCCAGAGCATAGTTACTGAATTTAAGAATATGTGGTAATCTCAAGTGTCATCCTAAAATTAGTACTATTGTGGGAAGGAAGAGCATTATCCAAGCACTTTTTCACACCAATCATAGACCAATGATCCCCCACACTAATAAAATCAATAAATGGCCCTCTTGTTGGGGTTATTTTAGTAGTTATAGCTCTGGTATTGAAGCCTATGCCAATAAGATAGTGCACTGGCCCTTTCATGTGAGGGTTAGGTCATGCATGCTCACCTAAAGTACGCATTGGAATACCGGTTCTCATAGGTTTTGAAGCATAGTGCTGATGTCATATTCATATCCTTCTCTATGTAATTTTAGACAAGGATGATAGATAGATAGATTACCTTGATCCTTGTTCTTAGGTTGATTAATATTATTACACAAATTACTATCATATTATAAAAACATTAGTTACTAGAAAATAAATGGTATAATGCATATATATAGTTTTGCACATAGTCCACACTATCATTCTTCATAACATAAGTCTTATCAATCCTACCATATGTATTAGGCTTAAAATAAAAGGGGCATTACAATATCATTAAAAAAGGCTAAAAATTCATCTTAATGTTTTGACAAAAAAGGATTCATCCCACAAATATATTAAAATAGGGGTATTTATACATTTTTTGCCCTGACTAAGTGTCACAATCATTTATGGCCTAAAGAATTGGTGCATGTACTCATAATAGATTAAGATTCATGGTACTTATAACCAGTTCTTCATAAAAAGTTGGACCTCAACACCCCCTATATCCTTAATTTATGATAACTTGGTGGCTATGTGTTCCTTTCCTTACAGGCTGGTACAAAACTTTTGATTCATAAGGTCAGAGTGACCCGTGTGAATCATTCTTCCAACTACTTCATGATTTCCACATGATCCCCTAGTCTTTCACTTTCATTCCAAATCCTATATTCTCAGGTTCCATGTGACTTATTTTCCTCTAAGTGGGTCTTCCCACACTAGTTCTCTTACACCATTATCCTCTTTTTCCCAATAGGTTCCATGCCACGATGCCTCTATTCATGTCAACTATGCACCATGGTTATCCTATGTTATTGCCCTTCCACATCATGTGGGTCTTACACCAAAAGTGGGATAATGGTCCTTCTACATTGTGTTTTTCTTGTGCAAAAATGGGATAACACTTAGTCAAAATTTAGGGGCTGACATCACCTCACACTACACTATTAGTCCATCCCAGACTAAGCCATACTAACATCCTCCAAAAATTTAGGCCCCTTCCACTCAAGTTCCTTCTTTAGAATATCCCAATGGGACAATGCCTTGAGAACCATTACATTCATTCCCTATATGGCCTCCTTTGATGCATTTATCTCCTATGGTTGGGTCGAAGTCTCACTTGTCTTCTTCACCTATTCATCCAAGGCTATGATGGCATCCTTCTAGATATATTTGAGTGCAGAGACCTTATTAATCTATCCTTAGAGGGATGAAAAATTTGTATTTATTTGTTGAAAATGTTGATTGATGGTGTCTTCCATAATCTCCACATCTCTAAATACTTTGGTGTACTTGGTGTGGTATTTTATTAGGAGTGCATCATCAACTGCATGCTACCTTAGGACCTCTTTAGCTAAGAGTTAAGCCTCCAAGACTTTATTTAGGCATGTAAGCCATGAAAAAATACCATCCAAAATGGGGATAAATTATCCAACTCTCTCTAAAGTTTTTTTGTAGATGTCAATAGCTATGGTGAACTATTGAGTTAATTTCATTCCCTCATCTCTTAGCATGGGTCTCTCCTTGAGTTTATTGAGTAGTTTCACTAGGGTTTCTAGCTTTTTTATGGCATATCCATTAAGAGGTAAGTTATTTGTAAGCACTAGATCTTCTTTCAAATTTTTTACAAAGGGTTAATACCCTTACTTTTGCCTTTGTGGCCTCTTGGATCTTTTGTTCCACTGAAGCCACTTCCTCAATGGGTGCTTACTTTTCAGCAAGTACTTTATTATACATGACTATAACATTGACATGTTTCTACTCAGCCATGCATGCATCAAAATTTGATAAAATATTCTAGCGCATAATCTCCATGCTCAATTTTAAAATTGTAGCACTTTATATAAATGAGGTGATATTTTTTGGATCAACCCTCATTGATTCTAGTAGTGTTGGGGCATTCGATCCCAAAGTGAGGCTATCCTACAAGAGTTCAAAATAACACTACTCATTGTACATATTGAGTAAGAAGGACACTTGATTCATGGTTTTATAAGTCTCTTCCTTAGAATGGAAGTATGGCCAAAGATAGAGTCTTTTATCTTCAATAGCTAACTACAAATATTCATGCATAGTGCCCATCATTCCTTCATCATCCTACCTTTCTATCTTAGTTAGATCCTTTCTCTTATTTGGGCCACACTCAAGCTCAGCCTCCTCATGGCCACTAGTGGCCATCTCATTGTCTTCCTCACCATCCTCCTCATTATACATTGTTTCAACATCAATCAAGGAATCATCAGATGCAACTATCTTCTTCATTGGGGGGAATTTTCTCAGAATATGAACCTGAGATATGAATCTACACCTTAGGAGCATCTGGTTGGGGTAAAGGGATGGGAAGATGGTCTGGAGGACAATGCCTCTATCATCTTTTGCCACTTTTTGGGAGGCTTATTTCCCACTTGTACTTGTGCCCACATTTGGTCACTTCTTATTCAACTATGACACTTGAGGGAGTCTTTCTTTAGGGTATCCACACCATGGGTTATTTTTGTGGTGTATGTTGATGATTTAAAATTGTGCTTTGTAATAAACACCAACAATGGGAAGTTTCAAGATGTGGGACTTGTGACTTGAAACAACCTCCAATTTTTAGAGAAGCTAGTTCTTCTTTAAATCAAGTGTATACTAGGAAAAGGGACATGAATTTTAATAGAAACACAAATGCAAGAAAGAAAATATAACTATGACAATGCACCTGAATGTAATTTGACCTTAATCCTAAACATAGTGAAATGATATGTAGGATTCATTTACATTTAAGAGCAAACAAGTGCATGATTAATGTAAAATATAGAAATAATAGAAACGGAGGCTCATAGCATAGACTACTTTTGTAGTGATACAGAAAATGTCAACAAAGGCATAGGGTTCAATCTTCTTATTTGAATCCTCCAGTCACATAAGACACACAGAAATGTGCATAGTTATATAAACTTTTCAACTCAAGAAAATGAGACAAAAGTAAATGACATTCCTAATCACAGCTCTAGAAAGTCTAAACTCTTGATAACATAGCCTAGACTACTTTTGCAATAACACAGAAAATATCAACAAAGGCATAGGGTTCAATATTCTCATTAATCTTCCAGTCACATAAGAGGCACAGAAACATGCATAGTTACATAAACCTTCCAACTTAAGAAGATATAAAAAAAGCATATGATATTCCTAGTCACAACTCCAAAAAGTCTAAACTCTTAACAATAATTCTCTCAAAAAACTCTCTCTGGTCTCCTCTTTACTGTGTTTATACCATAGAAATAAACAGGTCTCATTTCATATTTACATGGACAGTGACACCTTGTGGCTTAAACTTGCTTCAAAAACAACACTTAAGACCCACCACGATCTTTGTTATATTAGAAAAAATGAAGATAATTCAAATCCGTGACACATGGTGGCTTCTGCTCTCTTCTGCTAGGGTACGTGGAATCTTTCATCACTTTTAGAAAAACAAAATTGAGATCTTCTGTGATTGCCACTTGGCACTTTCCACCTGATCTTGATACTTAGATTATTAAAACCTTTCACTGAAAAAGAGATGAAATGCAAGTGTCAATATGAAAATGTGGGTGCTAACACTGAAAATGCAGATGCTAAAACTTGGTGCATTCCACTGAGTCACTAGGAGATATGTGTCACATTCTGACCAACTCATAGAAAATATGAAAGGTGCCTCGGATGATGACACTTGGTAGTTTCTGCTTGATTTTGACACTTAGACAAAAAATGAATCAAAATGAAAATAGAGTCTGTGCTCTGTTTCAAAACTCTGCCATCTCGGACCAAAGTATGTGAAGACAAAATTTTGCGGCATGCAACTAAAAAAATAGAATGAAACGTAGAGTAAATTTTTACTCTACAGTTATTGGTGACCCCAAGGACTTTTGAGCCTACTCAAAAAGAAACCACAACTCTCACTAGATCAAAATTTCAAAATCATAGCTTCATCAATGTTGTTTGGTAGGTGGACCACTCATCATCAGATAACCCTTGCTTATTCTGCAATTCATTGAAGGCTAAATCAAGGTTAATAATATCCTTGTGTGAAAAATTTTGCAAAATTTGAACCATAGCATTCAATTTGAATTTGAGAAGGGAAATAGGAACTAAGATAGCTTCTACTTCAGGGACTGATGAATCATCCCTTAGATCCTAGAAAACTATTTGATCACTCTATTTGGCCAATAGCAAAGGTTCAATTTCATCTACCATCAGCATAGTGTTGTCATCAAAAAATGGAGAAGGAAGACCTAATTGTACTAGATCTTCAACATGCTATTTTATTTCATTGATTCCTTCCTTCATGACATCTAAAAGCTCTCTGTAATTGATGGCTATAGAATTGCAACTAAGAACCTCATTTACTCGCTCGGCAATGACCATTCTGTCATTGATTCTTGCTGCTGACAATGTTGCATCCATTGCATCATAAAGCTTTTGCAGTAATGTTTGTGAGTCCATTACTCTCTTAGAGACTATAGCCAGAGGATTTACAACTGAACTCTCCACCTTTTTGCACAATTTCTATGTATTTAGTAGGAAGGTGAGAGAAGGCCTGAGCTGAATAATCTTTGAAGAGATTCTCTTCCACATATATTCATATAGCTCCTTTACCAGACTTAATACTCTGACATTCCTTGGCCTATTGGCCAACTCCAGTGTCAATTATGCTACTCTCTATTGCTCTACTTGAAATTGGGCTTGTATGACCGCAGTATTATTCTATTTAGCCAGTAGCTTTTGTTGAAATTAGGTAACTTGCAATAGGTGTTCCTTGCATTTTCCTTGCAATGCTACCTTTTCGTGCCTTAAGGTTGTCACCACATCTTTTACTTGTGTGAGCCTTGCTTTTAAAGAAACATTTTGGGCCTGAACTACCTGGTGAGTCTAAAGAGAAACAATATTTTGAAATTATTTATTTAGATTCTCTATTTCATTGTCTTTTCTATTGATCTCTAAGGTCAAACTGTCATAGTTTGCCTTTTCTTTGGCTAGATCAGCTTCCATCTTCTATAGCCTCCTTGATATCTTCAAGTAGTCTTTAGTAACTATAGAAGTGGGTTCAGTCAGAAGCTCAATTTTGTTATGTGGCTTGAAAAGGGACATGTTGATGGCCACCATATTCATCATGTAATCTTCCAAATACATTTACTCCATTGGCTTTATTTCATTTGGTGACAAATGAGTCACCATCAATTGTTGTTGGATGGGGTCAAATTGTGACCGTAGATGGGGTGTAGCCAATGTTTTATTTTCCTTGATCTTCTTTTTCTCTCTTTGAGCTTCCCTTGCCTTCCTAGCAGTATCTGCTTGGTTCTGGAAGGTAGAAGGAGAGGCAATGTGCTCACCCATAAAAGGATGTCCTTATGGTAGACCATATTGAATAGCCAATTGTTGCCTATGGGTAATCTGAGGGGAAAGTTTTTTGGGAATAGAGGGGGAGAAATGAGGTAATGTTAAACCCTGAGGTGGCATAGATGGGACAAAGTGAGAAATGGGAATGGCAGAAGTGGCAGGGGATGTCATCTAGCTAGATGAAATCATCATGCCAACATGAGAAGAAATAGACTGAGAAGGAGAGGGAGGAATAATACTTACCTGAGGAGTAATTATAGTACCCTATAATTAGTGATGTGAGGTGTCTGTCTCCTCTTCTAAACCAAATTGAAACTTCACCCTCTTTCATTTCTTAGGTGTCTCCTCTTCTAGCTACATCCTTTTTCCTTCCACATCTACTTCTTGTGGAGAACTGGGAATATCTATAACTGTTGTTGATGGGGAATCTTGTGGTGGTGTAGGCACCACACTCTTTTGCTTTTCCATGACACTAAGAGATTAGGGCCAAACTAATACAATTACTACAGCTATAGCTTGCTCTGAGGCTTGTGACTCTTGGCTTGACCTGGCCCTAGTTTCCTGCTCTTCACTTGGTGTTGGAAAATTACTTGTCTATGGGCTAGATACAAGGGAGAGATGGCACTCATCCCATAGTTCTTTCCATCTCTCATCTGTGTCTACATTCCAGAAAGAATGGGTTGTTTGACAAATTTCTTGCCTATATTTCTAATAGGCCTCTATTTTCTCAGTATCCCAATCTTTATTCTTTAATGTCCTCCTTAAGCCAAAAGTCATTCTAACTTTAGGATCATAATCTCTCTGCTTAACATAGAATGTTTCCCAGGGTCTATTTTGTGGAAGGGGCAAGTCTGTTAACTCAACATAAAATCCAAGAGTGTCTTCCCTAGGATTTTTCTTGGTTTCCCAAAAAGGTGCCCCTCATGTGCAATTCTGATTACAACTCTATTAGTTCTTATCCAAGAAGCTATGAAATCATTTGGGTCATAAACCCATTTGTCCTCTATTAAAAGGAAACCCAAAAATGCTAGCTTTCTAAGCAACACAACTTCAGCATCTCTGGTTTCCAAAACCATGATGGTTGTCATCCATGGTAGATTATACATTTTTATTTTCCTCTTCCCAGAGCCAAATTCATTATCAACTATAGATACCTACTTGGTGACCTCTAGGAATGTTAACCTAAGAGTCAAAATCTTAGGTAGCAATATTGGTTCCCCATAAAAACCATGGACTCTTATAATGGTATGGTGGGATCTAAAATAGAAATCACAAGGAATTGGGAAACTATCCAGAAGATTTGAAACACTTGGGAATAATCTATTCATAACTAGTTTGGGGCTGAGGTGGCAAAAAGTAGGGGTAACAAATAATTCCCAAAATACATATGGGTCACTAGTCTTTGACAAAATGTGTGTCCATGCAGACATAGGAATGGTCCTTTGGAGATCAAAATTTGGGTCATACATATTAAGATACATATGTTGGGTAAAGAGGTCAGAGTTCTAAAAAAGCATGAGGTGGAACAAATAGGAAGAATACCTAAACACTCCTTTTGATTTGAAATGGGCCAGTTGTTCTACCATTGAGAAAGCAATTTGTTTGGAAAAGTTGAGTCGATACTCCTAGGTTTTGTTAATGGTCTTCAGCCTAAAAAGGATAGCCATTTGTTCTACATACACTGCCATATCATCTTTCATGCCAAAGATGACATCCATCATAGACAATGTGTCTTGGCTAGCCTGTGCAAATTGGGCTCTTGGTGCAGGAAGTGTGGGTACCATAGTGTCATCATTACCCATTTGTAATTTGGATCTCAAGAACCTTGATTGAGTGTTGATGTTTGCCCACATTCTTTGCATTTTAGTAATAGTGGGAAACATAGCTATATTATCATGATACAAGGCTAACATATCCCTAATAGCTTGTAGTGTGATTTTTACTGTGAATGGACCTTGTTGAATGGTGCATGAGGGTGCATGGAATAAGTCTGCACATAATTCAACTAGGTCAGGGCATGGATGCATAGTTGGGACAATGAATTGTGCTAGCTGTGAAGTCCATATCCTCATGGCAAATGTTTCATATTGCCCTACTCTAGCCCTCTGTAGACACCTTTGATGTGCCCCTTCTCTAAGAGTTTTGCTACTAGCTCTCTGAATAATTGGGTCCATGATGCCATCTACATAATCTTTTATTTTCATTGGGTCACTTGCTTGACCAACTTCAGGAAACTTGGTCTATGGATAGGTCTTCAATGGCTACGCAGGAGTTGAAGCATACGACTTACTTACAAGAAACTTATCAAGGGATTCATATATCCTAGCTCCTTGTTGTGAAGATTGTGCCCCCTCCATCTCTATGTCTTTTCTATGATAATTTGTATGAACTTTTGCCAAATGGAAACACTTTTGCAAAATCAAGTTTACTAAGCATTGAAAATGCAAGTAGCAAGATATTTTCATAGATGCAGGAATGTTTGATAACTTGTAAGCTTTAACTCTTGCTAAGAGGTATTTATTAACTTATCAAGTCTCAAAATGGCATTAAACTTAGATAATCATTATCAGATCCTACTTAATCTTTATGGAACAGTGAGATAGACATGTTATGCAAGTGACAACGCAAGGTACCTTGGGGATTTCTAAAGATTTGGGAGACATTCAATGTATTGGAGAAATTTTGTAAATTTTGAAAATTTTGAGTTGTCGAATACGTGTTCAAAGAACACTTATTTAAAAGAAAGGTGGGAAAACAAAATGAGAAAACAAAAGCAATATAGAAAGGGGAAACTATCTAACTATAATACATAGTATCTTTATCTCCCTCTTGGATCAAAATAATTTCTAAAATCTCTTTCATGACAAGCTAGCTTATATTGCCGAGCAAGTGTTTGAATTTGATATAGCTTTGATGACTTGCTTTCTTTATATGCCATGGTGTCTAGCCTACATTTGGGTGAGTCTGAGTCAAACCTACTTCCAACATATATAGACTCTTCTTGTTCTTGGAAGGTCGTTGAATGTTGGCTCTTGATATTTTTATGTCTTATCAAGAAATTAACAACTATTTTCTCATTATCAAAAGCCTTTTGACATATATCATTTATTGACTTAACTCCTTCTACTTCAAACTTAGGTTCTATTGCATGATCATCTTCTTTCATGACTTCAAAATTACCAATCTCTTGAAAGGATAATTTTGAAAGAGTGCAATAATTTTGCATATATAATTGAGTCTCAATGCTATCTTTTTCCTCTACAACTGGCTCATAGCTTCCTTGAAAAATATTATAACCTACTCCAATGATTTTAAACAAATCATTTAAATCATGATCGAGGAAATGTTCATACTCTTCCTCATCATCTTGCAAAGTAAGAAGAAAGTCAGAAATTATTTCTTCTTCATCAGAGATTAAGGCATACGCTTGTGACTTCTCACTCAGAATGTTGAATTCATGTTGAGAGACCTGAGGATTGATAGAAGAGGTATCTTTTGACCTTTCTTCCTCTAGAACATTTGGGATTTTATGATCCTTATCAAGTATAACATAAGTGTCCAAACCAATAGAATCATAATTTTCATATGGGTCACTTTGCATCATAGCTAATAAATGATCATTTTCTTCTTCATGATTATATCTAGTCCATTCACCTAGCTCCTCAACAAAAACCCTTTCTTCTTTATTCATCATAGCATGAGCTACCTCTAACTTTGTAGTTGCTTCATTTGTGATATGATCCTTATATAATGGCTCAAATAATATCTTCATCTTTGAACCATATTTAGTTCTTAAAATGAGGTGAGACCAATCAAGGGACATATATCCTCCTATCTTGGCTATAAAGTCTCTTGATAAACATAATCCAAAAATAGGAGGTATATCTATCACTACTACATCTTGATTTACAATTATATTGGGACAAGCATATAATTGTAATTGGAGTTGTTTAATTCTCCCTATTGTTTGTACTACTTTGCCATTTAGTTGTATGACTCCTTTAGTGAGTGGTTCATACTTAATTTCTAAATCATCAGCTATCTGCTTGGGCATTACTGTAGTACTAGCCCTTGAATCAATCATTACATTATGCAATAGTTTCTTACCCACTATCAAAGTTAAATAGAAGGAATCTAGTTTGGATTTACTTACATCTATTGTATTATTCACTAGGGCTATTGTCTGCAGATGAATTGTATCTTTGAGCTTTTCTTTTTTAGCGTGTCCTTCTTTGATAATAGTACCTTTAGGCACTACTTGGCTTTGTAGAGCTTCTTGTAGTAGTGTCTTCTATTTAGGAATAGCCAATATATCCCATATTGATACTTGTGTTGGAGTCTTCTTCAATTGATATACCACATCTATTGGTCCCAAAGTTTGAGTTCTTTGAAAATAAGGATATCTTGTTTTTTTCTTGAATTTGTGCAGGAATCCCTTGATTCTGCATCAGCTAAGGCACTTCTTGTTTGACAACTGTGTTTCTTTGTCCTTCCAATGGATAATTCTCCATGACTTGACTATTTATAACCTTAGGCTATTCCACCATTCTTCTCTTTGATCTGGTGTAATAATCAGATTGCACAACTAGTTTTTTGGAGGTAGATGCTTCGTTCAAGAAAATTGATTCTTCATCTTCAACCCATGAGAAAAAGCATGTTTCAGGGAAATTTCTTCCTCTTGTTGCAAGGACATCCCTTGCATCTGAGCCACTAGGGCTGAATTTTGCATACCAGAAGACTGGTAAGCTTGATTATCACTAGAACTTGTAAACTGACCATCCATTCTTCTTTGCTCTACCACCTTTTGTTTTAGATTACCCATAGGATAATCTCTAGGTGTATGAACATTATTGCAAGGGACACACCAGGCATTAGTGTTATCCACATAGTTATTTTGCCCTGGAACAATCTCCCTATTTAAATTGGGAGGAATAGTCTATGAGGGTGTGGGGACTGCAACCAATTGATTTGTTGGCTGATGGTTAGTTTGTCTTGGAGGACCTTGATATTGGTTTGGCTGAGATGAAAATTTATTTCCCTGATAGGCTTGATATGGAGGCTTAGGGAATGTATTCTATTGTCTTTTTATATTGATTATCTCATTAGAAAATGTCCTTAGGATATTCTTGATATCATCCAGCTCAGATGACTGAGTGGGGACAATTTCTTTAGCAGATGGTTGAGGATAGGTGTACATAGACATAGGTGGGGATATAGGTTTAGGGGCTTCTTGAGGTAATGGTAAGGAAATGTCTAGGAACATGGGCATGGGAGGCCTTTGGGGTAACTTTCTAGCATCTATCAAATTATTCTTAGCTCTGACCGCATAGTCATAAGCCTCAGGCAAAGTGTGTCCTCCAAGTGACTGAATCATAACAAATATATTTGAATTCAAAGACTTAAGATAAAATACTATAGCCATACCTAGTAATGGTCTAGCTGTAGCAGGGATTCTTTACTAAGTCTTTTGAAATTTGGAATTGAAGTCAGTCATGGCTTCTTATGGTGCCCTTTAAATGGTAATTAATTGTTGTAACAAAGAAGACTTATCACCCTTCTCTTCAAATATTTTGAAGAAAAGATCTCCGAGCTGATCCCATGTAGATATGGTATTTGGAGTCAAATATTGATACCATTCTAGATCCTTCCCTTTAAAAGAAGCTACTAAAAATCTTATGGCCACATTTTGCTGTGTGACAACATGTATAGCACAGACATCTGATACATCCTAAAGATGTTCCTTAGGTGTTTTAAAGTCTTGCCCACTAAATTTGGGTAGATATTTTAGGGCATTCACTGGGATAGGGTCCCAAGTGGCTGGTGGTATTGGGAGAATTAAGGGACTACCAGTGTTCCGGCTTGCATAATTTCTTAGGGGTATAGGGGCTCCCATATTTACTCTTGGTATTGGTACAAACTAGTTGACTCTTCTTCTTAGAATAGTTACCAAAGGTGGAAAAAGAATACCTAGATTTTTAGCAGATTGTGATCTAGTTACTGGTCCACAGCTATGACTCCTCGTAGCTCTCTGGTTCATACGATCTTAAAAGAGACTTCAAGATTTGTCCCACCAGGCATGCAAAAAAATATTGATGATTTAAAATTATCCTTTTTAATAAACACTAACAATGGGAAGTTTCAAGATGTGGGACTTGCGACTTGAAACAACCTCCAATTTTTAGAGAAGCTAGTTCTTCTTTAAATCAAGTGTATACTGGGAAAAGGGATAGGAATTTTAACAGAAACACAAATACATGAAAGAAAATCTAACTATGGTGATGTGCCTAAATGTAATTCAACCTTAATCCTAAACACAGTGAAACCATATGTAGGATTCATTTACATTTAAGAACAAACAAGTACATGATCAATGTAAAAGATAGAAAAAATAGAAATAGAGGCTCACAGCATATACTACTATTGCAGTGATACATAAAATGTCAATAAAGGCATAGGGTTTAATCTTCTTATTTTAATCTTCTAGTCACATAAGAGGCATAGAAACATGCACAGTTATATAAAATTTTCAACTCAAGAAAATGAGAAAAAAGCAAATGGCATTCCTAATCACAACTCTAGAAAGTCTAAAATTTTGATAACACAGCCTAGACTACTTTTGCAATAACACAAAAAATATCAACAAAGGCATAGGATTAAATCTTCTCATTAATCTTCTAGTCACATAAAAGGCACAGAAACATGCATAGTTGCATAAACCTTCCAACTTAAGAAGATAGAACAAAAGCATATGATATTCCTAGTCACAACTCTAGAAAGTCTAAACTCTTAACAATAATTCTCTCAGAAAATTCTCTCTGGTCTCCTCTTTACTCTGTTTATACCATAGAAAGAAATAGGTCTCATTTCATATTTACAAAGAAAATGACACTTGGTGGCTTCCACTTTCTTCAAAAACAACACTTAAGACCCACCATGGTCTTTGCTATATCAGCAAAAGTGAAGATAATTTGGATCGCGACACATTGTGGCTTCTACTCTCTTCTACTGGGGTACATGGCATCTTTTGTCACTTTTAGAAAAACAAAATTGAGACCTTACGTGATTGCCACTTGGCACTTTCCACCTGATCTTGATACTTAGCTTGTTAAAACCTTTCATTGAAAAAGAGATGAAATGTGGGTGCTGATATGAAAACATGGGTACTGACACTAAAAACATGGATGCTGACACTTGGCATGTTTCACTGAGTTGCTAGGAGATACATGTCACATTCCGACCAACTCATAGAAAATATGAAAGGTGCCTCAGATGATGACACTTGGCATTTTTTGCTTGATTTTGACACTTAGACAAAAAATGAATCAAAAGGAAAATAGAGTCCATGCTCTATTTCAAAACTCTACCATCTCGGACCAAAGTATGTGGAGACAAAATTTTGTGGCACGCGACTAAAAAAATAGAATGAAACGTAGAGTAAATTTTTAATCTATAGTGTATAATGTGAACTAACTTGTGTATTTTCTCCTTGACCAAAGTCTACTTGACCTAGATGTCGGTCAAGTCTATTCCCATTCTCTCCATATAGGCCTTCTTGTTTGGATACACATAAATTTTAGAGAGTGTGAATATTTGTATCTATCTTCTTAGCCTACAAAATTATGGGTTGTGTGTCATATATATTATTGATAGAGTATATGAATTACCATGTGGAGTAGGCATAGGGTAGCTTGATCCATGCTAAAAGATATCTAAATGGATTCATACAAATCTTTATAAGGGAGTAGACCTACTTTACAATGGATTGTGCCTATTTTGTAGCAAAGGGGGTAATTCCTTTAGGATGCACCACTCTTTCCCAAATGTTGCCTTCATCCCATTAAACCAATACTTCATCTTAATCTTGTAAGATGGAGTGATGTGTTTATGGCAAGTGAATGCCTTGTATCACTCAGTAGGGGACCTATGTGTGGGAGGGTATACCCACTTTAACACTCCCAAACTGTAATCTAGTACTTTGATCTCATTGAATATAAATAAGTGGAGTATTACCCCCTAGGAGAACCTATACTTCAACATTTGATAGGATCTCTTTGCATATTCAATAATATTGTGGACAAAGTATAGGGCCCAATTTTACTTTAGTCCCTGTGAGACCTGATGAGCAATGTAGAGGTGCACCATGTCCACCTCTTTCTATCATTTGGTCCCTTTTATTTTGATTGAGATAATCTACACCATAACTTAGATGGAAATATCTTGTAGGTCATTTATGTGCATGGTGTTCCCCTAATTTTGATACATTAGCATCATTGTAGTCTTATATATCTCCTCAGTGTCATCCAAATCATCAATGACACTTAACTTCAAACACTATAGCCTCATGACTTGCTAATCCTTTAGATGATGATCTTCATACTATTCCTAGTGAAGTATATATAATCCTAATGGACATGTAAAAGGAGGAACTATACTAAATTTATGGGCTTACCAAAATATGGTAAGTTAAAGAGGTGGAATAGTCTTGTAGCATTTAACTAGTTGAAGATTTTTAGGTCATAGATCACTTGGTTCCCTATGTTGGTGGTTCTAAATTTTTATTAATTTTGAAGCTTTACCATGTTCCCAAGATGGTGGTGATTGTAATTGAACACTATATAAGTCAAACCTTAGAGACCCTGTTCTTTGCACACAAGACTAAGTCTGGGTACTACATCTCTTCTATTAATAGAGATGGGGGTGGGGATACTTGGGCCTTCTTCATTTGAGACATTTGTCCCTACTTTACTTTCTACACCATTCTTTCCTTCTCTTCTTCTACATGTTTTCCCTCTTCTCTTTCCATGCTCTATACTTATTCTTATGGTTGTTATGTGTGTTCCTCTGAAGTCTTTTCCCTAATGAGGACCTAGTTTCCTCCACTAACCTCTTCCTCTTTTGATATTGTTGGAAATTTATCAAGTCTTTTGTCCTTGAATAAGGTTTCATTACCCTTTGAGGAGCTTGAAAGTTAATGTGTAGTCATCCCATGTTCCCAAATGAATATGTGGTTATAGGTTATTGCTTCAACTTTTGAGCTTAAACCCTCTTTAATGGGAGACCTGAAACCTATAAATTTTGAAATTAAAATTTTTTTCCACTTTAACCTTACTTTTAGTCACCCTTCTCAACCTTGGTGATGATTTTTTTGGTTTTCTAATGATTTGAAAACTCTTTTCTTGGCTTTGGATGTGATTAACTTGGCTTTGGTTTTTACTTGATCTTGGCTCTAGTAAATTCAAGTTAAACATAAATTAAAGTGTGAAATTATTTTAACTTTCCTATTTATAGGATCCAAGAGGGGTTCACCTCAATTAATTTCCCTCTATCACTCATCACTTCATGGTATTTAATGTAGGTCTTTATCCACTACATTCATATCCTTGCCTTTTACAATTAATGCCTTAATGGTATTGTTCCATTGTGCCATTGGCATGCTTATCACCATAAATAACCTAATCACATTAATAACACATCCCATCTCATGCTTTTATTTGAAGTGGGTGACAATCGTATCCCACCCTTTTATGTGGTGGAAGATAGCTATTGTGTTTTAAATTTCTAACTTATTATGGGAACCTTACCCCTTAGTACCTTTAATGACTCGCGTGCTCTTAGTACTTTGTGCATCCTTATGACTTATACGCCCACATAATTTATACACCCATATATCTTATGAGCCCAAGTAACTTTCACACTTTCATTTTTACATTTGTATGCATGACTTCTTACCCCACACTAAAATGTTTCATGGTCCTCCATGAAAACAAAAAGAAATTGACAACAAATTTTTAAAAATTTATAATAAAGAAAAGTTTTGTACAACAAAGGAAATACTTTTATTGAAAGAAATAAATCCTAATCTAATGGTATAAGCCTTATTGATTACAAAAATTCAACTATTCTGAAGTGAAATATGGCTAAAGCCAACTTCCATTATAGTGCCCTACAAGGAGCTGACCATCCATCCTTTATAACCAACATGCTTTGGTATGTTGAATGTTATGTATTATAAATGGTCCATCCAAGTATATGTGGATATTTACAAGGTGGAACATGAATTTAGAGTCATATAACATGACTTTTATTCCTAGATAAAAGATTTTATTCTTGATATGGTGATCATGTCATGCCTTATATTTGTGTTTATCTACATGCTAGATCTAATGAGCGAGGAACTAGGTCTCATCTAATTACATTAAAATTTCCAAAATTTATTTCAAGGATGCCTCATCATCTAATTTTCCTACATGTGTGATATAGAGGGATGGCACCAAGAACTCTATTAGCATCATTGATTCATTGCCATACACTAAGTTGAATGGAGTGATCTTATTTAGGCACATGTAGGTGGTTAGGTAAGCCCATAGTACTATAAATACCCTATCATCCCGATAAATGTCACCAACATTAAATATTTTAGTTAAAGTGGTACCTAGGATCTTATTGAAATCCTTGGAAGTTCCATTGGCTTGTAGGTGATATGGTGTTATTTTGTGGTGTGTTATCATGAACTCAACCAATAGGATGTGAATTGTTTAATTCAAAAAGTGAGTACCATGATCACTAGTAAAACTCAAGGGACATCCAAATTGAGTTATGATTTTCTCCCAAATGAACTGCATAGAAGTAATAGTATTACAATCCTTTGTTAGTGTAGCTTCAGCCTAGTGCATAAGGTAGTTAGTTGTCGCAATAATGTATCAAGAACCCATACATCATCTTACAAGAGTGATGGGACCAAAATAATCAATATCCCATTTTTCAAATAGTTATTTATAATGGATTGTTCGTAAAGGCATAGCATATCATTAGTTAGGTTTGGCTATATGCTAGCAAATATCACATTGCCTAACATATGCCTTAGCATCCTAGAATAGAGTTGGCCACCATAGTATTGCTATTAGAACCTTCCACATGGTAGCTTCTCCAACATAGTATCCTCCAAAAATACCCTCATAAACTTATCAAAGTACCTTAAGGTGCTCATGTTGCATTATGTAACATCGAAGCACTTTGTCATGGTCCATTTTATAAAGATCACCTATTATGAGTTAGAAGATTGCGAAATGAATTGTAAGTTATTTTTTCCCTATGAGGTGAAATATTTGAGTTCAGGGCTAGTGGTCAAGAATTTTGTAATGTATTATAACTCTTTAGGTACCCATGTAACACAAAAGATCTCTATATTAGGAAGATCACCTTCTATGGTGCATGGTGGTTCTCTATTCTTAATCTAAGATAGGTGGTTAGGTCCACATTTTTTCTTTCAAAGTTTAACCATAACTAGCAATTATAATTCTTGGAATAATATAATCTAGTGATAGATCCATCCATGCAGTATGGGTTTATTAACAACGTACTTTAAAGCCTCATGAGCTGTATATAAAATAAAAGGAGTGGCTAGAAGGTACTTCTTAAACTTTTGTAAAGTGTAGACCATTGATAAAGCTTCATTCTCTATAGTGGTATATTTTATTTTAACTGGTGTTATATTTCTACTGGTAAAGTAAATTGGGTGATCTAGGTGACCTTAACCCAATTTTGTAAGGATTGTACCAACAGCCATGCCAGATGCATCAATATGGACATGAAATGGTTTCATCCAATCAGGGAATTAGAGAATAAGAGTGGTGACCACCTTGTCCTTGAGTTTTCAAAGGCCTCCTTATAATATCATGTCTAGATGAAATGTTCATTGTGTTTGAGATGTTCTTCTAAGGGCATGATGATCTTGTCATAACAATGAATTAACTTCTTATAATAATAATAATATGTGTGGCCTAAGAAGGCATGCACCTCATGCTGAGTCTTGGGTGCTAGAAGGAAAAGAATCATAGATACCTTTATTGGTCTACCAGGATTCATTCCTTACAAATAATATTCCTTAGGAGCACACCAAAAAGTGTTGTGAATAGGCAATTCTTCAAGTTGAAGGAGAATTACAATACCCAACAACACTCAAACATGAGTCTCAAATTAGCACAATGGTCCTTTACTAAACCATATACCATCTAATCATCCAAATAGACTTGGAGGAATTTATGGATGAAGTACTTAAAGGCTTCAATTGCTATCCATGAAAACACTATTGGGGCATTTGTTAACCCAAAGGGCATAATAGTATAGGCAAGTGATCCCCATTTTATGGTGAAGTTTGTATTAGGCTAGTCTTCCTTAACTATTTGGACCTGATGATACCTCAATAATATATCTGTAAAGGATTATACTTCGTAAACAAGAACATCTTCAATAATTTCCTCTGTGAATAACATTGGAAAGGGATTTGTCACATAGGATGCATTGAGCACTCAACAGTCCACATAGATATGGATGCATCCATACCTTTTGATACTAATCACAATGGGACTGACCCATTTGGATTCAAAAATTGGAGTGATTACACTAGTGTGGAGCATACTATCAATCTCCTATTTAACATATGCCCAAAAATTAGGATTCATCCTATATGGTCATTTTTCTAATGGTCAAGCACCGTCAACTAGATTGATGTGCATCTCCCCTAAGGATGGGTAGACTCCCTTTATTTCATTTTAGTTCCTTCAAAAAACATCTTGATATTATTTTAACAACTCAAATACTTTTTTAATCTCTATGTCAGTCTAATAATTTCCAATTGTGGCCATATTTGGCACTTGTTCTATACCAATGTTGCATTGAATAGTATGAATAGGCCCATGATAAGGGTTGTCCATTTTAGCACTTATGTCCTAAATATTCTATGTACCAATGTTCATAAAAAAATCTAAATGGTTGGTCAAGGGGTTGAGTGAAATAGATCCTTCACCTTCATCTACTTGGAAGACAAGCTTTTGCTTTTCTAAGCAAATCTCTTCACATCGATCTTCATTAGGGATTGGTGTAAGTGCAGGAATTAGATGTGTTGAAGGCTCATTAAACAAGTGTAAATATTTCTCAAGGTACTAATTTATATGTCTCAAGTGGTCTTCCATGGGACTTAGGTCTCTGAGAATGGCTTCATGCATGTCTTAGAGAGTGAGGTGCAAGTCCATCCTTGGTGATGAATAGGAGAGTGTCGATGTCATATTCTCCTTTAGTAACTCCCAAAACTTGATTCTTATCTATCTCTCTTCATGAATATACCAATATCATTCCCATGTTTTTAAAGTTATATAGAATTCATGCACCCATAGATACTCTAGTATCTTTCCTTTTTTCTCTATATTATCTCACAAACTTCAATGTGAGGTTAAAGTGCTTACACACCACTATAACTAATTATTACCATGACCTTATTGTCGTAATGGAATCTATGATGTAGAGTAGAGCATACTTGATCCTAATATTGAAGGCATTCTTTATGGGTATCTACCATCTTGTGATAGTGCCATCAAAAAGGTGATCTAATGACCTCATCTAGTCATTTTCAGTGTCATAAAATTCTTCAAGACACTAGATAAAGTCATGTACCTCCATTTGTCCTTGAAACCATGTAGATTCATCAAGTATTTCTAATGGTGGTCCTACCAATCACCCTCTCATTATTAATCTAGTAAGGCAAACAAATTAGTGATATTTATGAAGCTGGTGTAGGAAGTTCTCTTGATTGTTGATGGTGCTACACATCCTCCCAATCAGATCATAGTCACCAGAGGCCCAATAGTTAAAATCAATTATTATAGTATTATAAATAGATTGGTTATTATTTCATCAAAGAACACCATTTAGGTTGGGATTATGTTCATCACTTCTGACAGTAATATTATATATTTGATTGATGCTTTATCAACATTGATGGGCTCTATATAAAGGGGTCCTTGTGCTTGATCTAGTGGGATTATGACACACTAATCAATGTTCTCAAAAATAATATAGTAATTTTTAAATCTCAGGTCCACATTATTCTCATAGCATCAAGGTATTTCTAATAGATCTAGGTAATAATTAGCTTTAGCTAACTCTTGTACCTCAAAAGTTGCTTTGAATGACACTCCAAGTATGTCAACCATGGTGTTATTAAGAACCCTGATAGAGTGCACATGAGTCTTATCTTCCATGAATAAGACATGAGGTGAAGGTTTTATCACTATAAAATACATTTTTCACCAATCATCCTTAGTGATGACATTAACTTTTGCATTGATATCTACTAATATGTCCTGGATTACCCATCCATCAATGGCATCATTAACTAGTAATTCTCTATCTTTTATGGGAGTAGATGAACTAGGTATTTCCTATCACCAAGAATGATTTAAGTAATGATCTTCAATTTTTAAAATGATGTGAGGGTGAGATTCATTTGGTAGTTAGTCTTGACTCTTAATCCAAGCACTAAGTTATGGGATAATATCCTCATCTAGCATTTGCTTACATAGTTCCTAGAAGTCATCATGTGCCACAAATAAAAGTTCATATTCCCTTTGCATAGAAGCATGTTGTGTTCCATCCTTATATTTTAAGAACTAAATCTCACCCTAATGTCCTCATATGAGTGCCACTAAATCCTAGAGTAAATCATTTTTCTATTGAACATTAGGGTACTTTCTAGCTCATGTTTCTTCATGTTATACATTCTCGATCAAATTAGCTATCGACTGGGTTTGTCTCCCACTTTGAGTGGTAATGTTTACTTGTTAAACTATAATGATATTTGGGCATGCACCCCATTTTTATGTATCAATTCAAATCATTATGGTTCCATTTTCATTACACTCCTTGGTGATAGTTTCATATAGATTAGGACACCCTTCCAACTAGTGGTCCTTTTGGCAATCCCATTGATAATGGTTTGGTGACCCAAATTTGTAATAGGTATTGGGTGGGAAACATTCACCTCCTCATCCTCTCCCTCTTCCTCATCCATGATAGCCACCGTTATCTTGATTATTTAAGATTGAGGTTTGTCATGTGTCATGTGCTTGAGCTTCATAGATGTCACTGATCAAACTATAGTTATTAGTGTCATGAGCATAGGCATCATAATTATTAAAATAATCAGGAACCTTAGTGTGCATATCCCATTGAAAAATAGGATAAGAGTGGACATCATGTTCCTCATGTTATATTTCACATTTTTTTAAGTACCACATGGATGTTCTTATGCAGGTAGTTGCTCCTATAGTCCTTCAGTTTCATAGCTAGTACATCAGACACCACTACATGTCTCATGTAATTATTCACCATAAATTTATCAAGTTGTTATGCCATTGAGGCTATCTTTCTTCCATAAAGGGAATAATCTTGGTATCAATTATTCTAACCACTTCAACATGGAGAGTAGCTTCCAAGCCCTCACATGGGCTAGTGAAGGTCTGTTGTGACAAGGTTCACTAAAAGGGTAGTATCAGTCCTCTCACAAACCATTATGAATTATAGGTAGCATTAATTTCAAATCATAGTTTAGATAGTAAGGTATTAAACCTTACATCACACTCATGTATGCTTTTTGTAAGTCCTTAATTTATGTCCTTTAGCACTGTTATACTCTGTTGCTAAATTTTAAGATTGTCAAACTCCTGAAGGAAGTTTTTTTGAGTTGATAAAATTTTACCACCACTTGATAAGGGTTTAACTTATGGTATCACTTTTGCATGCACTCTAAAATCATAATTTAAAACTATGTGGCCTTATATTTAGAATATGTGATGCCTCACACCCTATAAATTAGTTTGCATTTGTCGAAATGCTTAACTACATTCTCTACCCCTCGATACTCTAGTAATTGAAGCATCATTTCATAGTACATCATCATCAATTGAGGTGTTTGGATGGGTGGTTTCTAGGAACCTCTATCCCTAATCCCTTGAGGAGTGATTGCACTTCCTCCTGTGCCACCACATATTCCTCATCCAGCACCTTCAATAGTAGTGTTGAACACATAACCTAACTGGTTAATTAAGGGTGGGCCTATACTCTGTCCTTGAAGGCTGGGTCCTATAGGCATTCCAAGTTGTGCCATAAAATTCCTTTAAAGAGGAAAGATAGTGTTAAATATAAATTATCATCAAAAGGCTTAGTTTCATTATCGCTTACTAGTTTAACTTTTTACTCCAAACTGTTTATGTCCCAATTTTGAATGTGTACTCTATCTAACTCAAAGTCATGAACACACACAATGTTGGGGGAGTTAGGTTGGTTCAAAATTAGTTATTTGTCTCCTACCATCTAGTTTTTTAATCTTTCATAGGATATAATTGGCATAGAATGTGGTTTGAAAGTGATGGGGTCCTCATGTGTTTCCACTTCCTTGTGACTCCTAATAACACTCCTTTAGTTCTCCTGGTCTCTTCTTCCATTGCTAACTCCCATTATTCTTTTCCAAGCTTCATCATACTTCCATTTTTTAAGTCTACACTAGTTGTCTACCATTTTAAACCTATAATCCTCTATCAACCCCTATTCTCCCCTTCCACATGTGTGCCTCATGCATAAGAAGATTTATCCCTCCATTGGTATAGTTTCTAGTCCAAGATCAATAAATAATTTTTTAATTTCAAAATCAAAAATATTAAGATAATGACCCCATAGTTATCAAATAAATTAGAACTTGGCCTCTTTAGGACATGATTAATTATTGACAGTGTACTCTAGGATATAGCTATTTAGGACTCCTTTCCACCAAAAATTAATTGCTCGCATCTATGGAACTTTGAGTCATGCTAAAACCCTTTTCCATTATAACATCCAAGACTTCCTCCTTCCAAGATTCCTTGATCATCCTTGAGCATATGATATTATCCAAGTATGTAAAATAATCAAGACCTTTAAATAGAAGGTCTCATACAAGGGACTGTAGAGATTCTACTCCTCCCACTATCATGCAGAAATTCTTGCCTCAAGGTACAAAATTCTAAAATTATCTTTAACATTGGTAACCCATTCTTTTATATTTTCTAGCCTAATATGTTCAAACATTTTACCATGATTGTGCTTCAAGTTCTTTGGGTCCTAACAATAGAATGAAAATGTTGGGGCTATTTTAGTTGTTATGGATTTGGCATTGAAATCTATCCCAACAAGCTAATACACTGACCCTTTCACATGAGGGTTATGTCTTGTGTGCTCACCCAAAGTTCACAGTGGAAGAATGGTTCCTATAGGTTTTGAAGCATATTTTTGATGTCATATTCATATCCTTCTATGTGTAATTTTAGATAGGGGTGATGCACAAATAGATTACCTTGATCCTTGTTCTTAGGTTGATCAATACTATTACATAGATTATTGTAATTTTATAAGATCATTAGTTACTAGAAAATAAATGGTATAACACATATATATAATTTTACACACAATCCACACTATCATTCTTCATAACATATTTTTTATCAATATTTCTATATGTATTATGCTTAAAATAAAAGGGGTGTTATAATATCATTTAAAAAGGGTAAAGATTCATCACAATGTCCTACCAAATAAGGATTCATCCCATAAACATATTATAATAGGGTTATTTATACTTATTTTGCCTTGACAAAGTGTCACAATTATTTATGGCCTAAATAATTGGTGCACAAGCTCTTAACAAACTAAGAGTCATGGCAATTACAATTAGTTCTTCCTAAAAACCCAAGCCTTAGCACCCCCTAGCTCCTCACTCTATGCTTATAACTTGGTGGCCATGTGTTATTTTTATTATGGACTAGTGAAAAAATTTTGATTCATAAGGTTGAAGTTACCCATGTAAATCATTCTTCCAAATTCTTCCTACTTTCCACGTGCTTCTCTAGTCTTTCACTTCCATTATAAGTCCTATGTTCTTGTGTTCCTCATGACTTGTTCTCCTCTGACTGGGTCCTCTCATGCTATTTCTCACACACCATTATCCTCTTGGACACAAGAGGTTCTATTCCATGATTCTTCTATTCTTTTCAACTACATGTTATGGTTCTGTTATGCCATGATCCTTTTATACCATGTGATTCCTACACCAAAAATAGGACAATGGTTCTTCTGCATCGTGCTAGTCTCATGCCAAAATGGAACAATATTTAGTCAAAATTCAAGGACCAACACCTCTTTTAATGTATGAATAGATATTGATGACATGATAATCCACAGAGACAAGCAAGCACCTATGCGATGTATGATTTCTAAACTAAATATAAAGTGTATCATAGAAAACCATTTTATTGCAAGATATCACACAAACATGTAAACCATACTCATGAAATGATAATGTATCACTAAACATAATTTGGCCCAAAGTTTTATGAATAATAAATAATTATTATATATAGATCAATCAAATTTATACACATCACTTGATCAAACTACCTTCATCTGGCATTATGATGCTTATAAGCCTGTGAAGTCCATCTTACTCCTTACTATGTATCAACAATGCAAATTAGTCAAATACAATTTAGTCACAAGATTAATTTGATTTACATCCTACTAGAAAACATATCATATAACATGATAAACATAAGAGTAACTAAAGCATATATTTATTTTGTTAAACATATGAGTGAATCTCATACTTTTTTCTATCCCATACTAGAAATAATAACTATATTTTATACCACCTAAGTAAAATACATATTTAACTATAGATTCCAACTACCACATTTTATTTCCAAACATACTACACCCTATGATAACCCATATTTCCATAATCTAGCATTCTAAGACATAACTATTAATTTTCCACAATCAGTCATATGAAGTAGTCTTAACTACATGGAAACATAAACTGCTATTCAAGTAACTTACATATATATATGCAAGTCCCAGTTCCCATATAACACAATAATATACTATCATATCATTAATTAAACTCTAAAAGGTTATATTCACACATACATAAATTCCTAATAACTGTCACAAAACATACTATTCATAGTAATAACTAACACACATACATTTGATTAGTCAAATGTAGGTGTGAGTCTAAACATAACAATTGCAGTATGTACCTTTTAGGTATAACATACATTTATATTTCATTACTCTATGATATCTCATACTATCATACTTCACAACTACATAAATACATATAATCAAAATTATGATTTCAATAATTATGTGTGTGTGTGTGTGTAAAATTTCATGACAAATATGGATATTTTGCATAGTAACATTCTAAAAATTCACACACACACACACACACACACACACACACACACACACACACACACACACACACACACACACACACACACACACACACACAAGATAGAAACATTCTAAAATTTCCCATGATCACACATACAAGTTGAAAACACTGCCTACTTGGCAAGTAGAGTTGAGAACTTTCTCTTCACTTCTTTTGTGTTTTCTCTCCCATGCTACGCCTCTTTTTACACCTTCTCAAGTTCCATATTCCTTATATATATATATATATATATATATATATATATATATATATATATATATATTGGATAGTAACATTTTAAAATTTCCCATGATCACACATAAAATTTGAAAACACTGCCTACTTGGCAAGTAGAGTTGAGAACTTTCTCTTCACTTCTTTTGTGTTTTCTCTCCCATGCTATGCCTCTTTTTACACCATCTCAAGCTCCATATTCTTTTAATATGGAAAATATCTTATGATCCTCATCCTCCTTTCTTAATTTTCCCTTATATGAAAATATTTTGTAGTCTTTTTTGCTTTAAGAGTTTTTTTATTCTTTATTTCTTTGATTTCTTTTATTTTTTAAAAAGACCTCTTTTTCTTTTTTATGTTTTTGTTTTACTTGATTTTTCTTGGATATATAATTTTATTTATTTTTTATTTAATCACTTTAAAAGTTTTTACACATCTTAATTTTTCTTATTAATTAATAATAAATAACTACTTATCACAACTAATTTATTATAATGATTTAATAATAATTCTAATAATGTAAGCCACTAATATTTTAGACCAATAATTAAGCAATAAAGCACACAAGATTTTTTATACACATGAGATTAATTACACACTAGGCATAACTCATAATTGACACACACTACTATTTAAAAATATTTATCCAAATGCAAATAGCATCTAAAAACACACTATGCTAACCCCTTTATTATGCATCTAACATGAATTACTTATGTGGTGTGTGCAAGGTTCTAGTTGGTTATCTATCATCCTTCGACGTCTTCATCTACATCAACCTCTTTGCTGATTCTCTCCCTCTATCATAATTTAAGGGATGAGTTATCCTACATCAACCTCATAATAAGAAAGTAGTTGCATCATATCAACATGATATTCATACATTATAGAATATAATTGAAATAACACATTGACATATACTACAACTATCTCATAATAATTTAATCATGTAACCTAAGCAATATTTTACTACCTCATAACAACATATATCTCATATTTTGATCAAAATATAACCAAATCAGATGTGTCAACTATAAATATCCATGGATAGTCAACTAGTTTTCTTAGTGGGGAATTGGGATGTAACATACTTCTCCCTAAAGCTAGTCATTATCTTGGATGACTTTTATCAAATATAAATTCTAAATTAAAAATTTTATTCACTAAATAAATAACATAGTATAAAGTATCAAATAAATTAAATAAATGTGGAATTACCTTTAGAACTCACCAAAGTTTTCTCAAGTTTCATTATTCTTAGAGTATTTATTTCATGAGACCCTTCTCTATGACATATCCCAGTTATGAAAAAATGGTTTGCAAGTATTAATTACTCTGATTGATTATATCATGACCACTTTGAAGTCTAAAACTATCAATACAAGCCTATATACTATAGGACTGACCACTTTTGTTACCTTGAAGGGTCCCATATATCTCAGTGAAAGTTTCATTGACATCCCAAGAGAACATAATATCATCATACAAGGCAAAAAAAATGACCAAGGAGAGTTCCATAAAAAATTCCATCCCCTCTGCACATTTCTCTAACTTAGAGAGTGTTTTTCTCATTCTAGAGAAAAGTAATTAGGGAAGTTGGTAATAATGATGTGTTTAAGTTAATACTATCGTTACCCTACATAGCTCCTGATAAGTATTTTATGTTAATACTATCACTATTCCATAGAGCTCTTGACAAGCATGATGATGAATAAAAATTATAAATAGTACATTTATAATGTATAAAAAATTAAATAGTAAATGTTCCACCATATACATGTTTATGGCCATATGACTGAATTTGACAAATATGTCTGTTAATCCTAGATTTGACAATTATGTCTATCGAATCTAAACTTAGCAAATATTGAGTTAATGTGAGACTAAGTATGATCCAATCCTATCACTTATTACTCACATTCCTAATTCACCACTCTTCCCTTAGGTCTCCATGACCTAATGATCTCCAAAAAGTGTATAATTTTTAATGAATCATAATTCTATACTAACAATTCATAGAAAGAAATAATATGTACTAAATAATTTTGTATGTATCAACATACATATAAGAGAAATCATACAAATAGTTTGTAATTGTATTAATTTATCACTAGCCAAACATAACTAGTATCATATTTCCCATCTTAACCTATAGTGTTATATTCATAGTTAAGAGGAAAGAATTTTAAATTAACATAACATACAAAGGCCAAGGATCACACTGCCCTTTCAACCTTATAAAGGAATAAGTGAGACAATATCTCCCTACTTACTCAGCTAGAAATCAACAAATTTAAGGTTTATCTCACCCTTTTAGACTACCAATATGCATCACACATCCTACATCTTACTCGATCCTAAGTAAAAGTACATAAATATCTCTTAAAAATAACATTAACTAAGAAAAAAGAGAGTAATATCAATCTAATCAAGGGTAAATAATAATATATTATAATTAACTTATAATTCTTAATCTAAAATTTAATCTATAAATCAAGGTTTGCTACTCCACGTGGTCTAAAATCACAAGTTAGATAAAGTAGTGACCCTATAGAGTCACAAGTGAAAAGTAGATAACTATCATTAAAAACTCCTACATACCCTCACAAGGTAAAAAGAAAACACCACAACTTAATGTTGCCAAATCACTACCTACTTACCAAATTTGTAAGTATAGTATCATAATATATTTCCATAATCAGGAGAAAAAAATATTAACCACAAAAATATATCAATCCATCCAAACCTACAGCTTCTTTCTAAAAAATAAGTATAATACATTTATCCCATGAACTCAAAAGAATATGGTCAAAACAATATTTTAGAAACTAGTTTTAACATCAAAAAAATATGAATCCTCTCCGTTGCTTATAATGATGTCAAAGGAGAATGAGATAATAATAACTCACTTCTAAGCTAAATAAGATAGATGTCACTTCTTCCTAATCCACATAACTTAAGGGTGCCAATCCATATACAAACTCTTATCATATAGGAATTCTCCAAAAAAACATCTAAACTCTACTACAAGAAATTTTCCACCACCCTAGGTGGTTCTAACTAAAAATTATCTTACAAGATTTTTCATTCCTAGGATTAGTGAAAATAAAAGACAAAAACTAAAGAACACATATTTAATTGATAATCATCCCATTATTATTAAACACTCAAAACACCTAATATAAATGGCTAAGGTTACTTGATTACCAAGAAAGATGTAATCATACTTGAGGTGTTAAAACTAAGTGATCCAACTATGGTAGAAATATCTTCTTCATAAATCATGAACCATGTTATGTACTCACCTACCCAAACCTTGTATACAACCATCACCATTAGGATACTCAATAAACCAACCCATAAATAACTCAAAAGGGTATGAGTGTTCCTAAGGGTACACACTCAATGTAACCAACACACATTTCATGAATGTTTTATACTTACAATAGTCACCAAGCCATACAAGAGGATCTACCAAGTCTCAAAACTTTAATCATGGTGTAACATGGTTCTTACAATGAGGCACTAAAAAACTAAAATGCCAATGCAATACATCATGTCAATAGGTTCACATTGATGAATAGAAGGACATGAAAATATCAATGAACTCATTAGGTCCTAGAGTTCTAGCCATAGCTCTGAAACCACTATAATCATATAAAATACAAAATTGGATAACTTATGCATGGCTAATATCACCCAACCTATAGGTCATCTTTCTTGCATACTCAAACCTTCTTGGCTAGACTTTCACTAATTCTTAATCACATGTAGCTTCTTGAACATAACTTTTTGAGACCCAAGTAGCCCTCTCGAACATAGATCTATCTTCCTAGGTCTCATCCTCTTAGGACAATAATGCCCAATTTGGACAGGAGCATCAAAATTGAAGTGTGTCCCATTGTTTATGTTATTGTCAAAGTTAACCTTAGCCTTAAATGGCCAAATTTTCCCAAATCCTTATATTTTCCCCTGTTAGCCTAATGTAAGGTCATCTAACCCATGATCATCAATTTTATTATAAAATTCAATTTAATTTCCATTTACAAGGGTTGATACTCATTGACAAGAGAGAATCAATAATATAAGAAAGTACATTCAAGCACTCTTCCCTATTCTCTACATACAACCTTCTAAGACCAATTCAGGCCTATTCAAGAACTCATAAAAATCTCTAGTCTTCCAAAGTACATTCTAGTTTTACACCTAGTTGCATACATCAGAAAATTTAACTTATCACTTCAAATGGGAGAAATACATTAGATTGATCCATCTTTAGAGTATTGGTATGTAGGTAGCGTGCCCACACATAGGGTGTGAAGTGTGTCTAGTGTATCCTTTACACACTAACCCCTCCTCTCTTTCCCAAGTTTACTACTCAAGTTCAAGTACTAGGAGATCCTAAGGGTTTTAAAGATTTAATCAGGCACATAGCGAGCTCCACATAGACCTAGGATTCAATATATCACTACCAAAGTGTCATAGGCCTGCCAAGTAGAACCCAGAAAAACCAAACCACTAGGATAACAACATCAGAAGTAGACAACATTACCATAAGTGGACTACAGTGCCAAATAAAAGGGTGTCTGAAGTTTGGCACTACTATATAATATAAATATAGAGTCTTGGGTCTTATTTATGACACTATTCCATCCTTACATAGCAATTTCTAGACCTTGCATCATCCATTTCAACCCAAAATAAGATAAGTTTGATTTCTTTACACTTCTTACTATTTTGAGATAAAATAAAATACATATGTATTTACACAAATTAGTGGGATAATTGAGACACATTAATTACTAATTTACATTTACTCAAACCTTTATTTGCTTAGGAATTAAACACCTAATTCCCAAAAATAATAAAGCATCTGGTGAACTTGAATTACTTTGAATTTTTGCACAAATAATCCTAGAAACCCTAGGGCTAATCATTTTTTATTTTTTTCCAATATTTTCTTGATTTTTATTTCATTTAAAAATTAAAAAATTACAAATTAATTGAAATATTTTCAATAAATTCACCCAAACCCTAGTTTGCACATACTAGGTCCTATTTGCATACAAACACTTTCAAACCACTAGGAAAAATATATTGCTAATTTTAGAAATATTTTTAGATTTTTCCTAAAATTTTCAAGAAAATCCTACAAATTCATTAAAAAAAATTCAAATTACTATACTAATTTTGAAAAAAAATCTTTTCAACTCCTAGTTACATGAAATAAATTCTTAGTTATTTTTCAGTACTTTTCACATCATTTTCTAAAAATTTAGTTGCATATAAAACTCAAAAGATAAATTCAAAAATAAAACATTCATAGTATTTGGCACAAGCATTTTTTAAAATCCTTAGCTACATATACTATCACCTCTTTGTTTTTTGTAGTATCACCTTACATGTTGGATAGCTCAGTATCCTTTTTACACAAATTCCAAATCACTATTTTTTTGGGCTTTGTGTTTGTTATATTTATTACTTTCCCTTTCTAGAGCATGGTCTATTAAAACATATTACAAAACATTTAAACACATTTCAAATTGTTCTCCTACTTTACCAATGGCCCAATATACTAGTTTTGATGAAAATGATAAAAGAGAACTTTAAGAAATCTTAACCAAACATCCAGATATGCAAGATGAAATGATTAAAAGTTTAAAAGAAGAAAAGCAAAAAGTAACCAATGGGAAATATTCTCAAACCATAGATAATCCACTTATTCATGACACTTTATGGGAAATTATGTCTCAACAACTCCTATAGAAGCCCAACCTTCTTTTATGCCACTAGTTGTAGCTATTACATCCCTCTCTCCTGATGTGGTAGCCCTTGTGCAAGAGATAATATCTATTAAATCCAAGGTGTAACATCTTGAGCAAGGTGTTTATAGACCTACACAGACATTGGATTCTTTTTCTCTTCTACATACACCATTAGCACATCACATTGCTTCTACACCCTTAACACCAGGTTTTCTTCAACCCAAGCTTACTCTATATGATGGTAAGTGTGACCTAAAGACACATTTGAGATATTTTCATGCATCATGTTTGAATTATGTACCTAATGACTGACTACTTACCAAACTCTTTCCATGGATTCTAAAATATTATGTTTTACAATGGTTTTATAGTCTACCAAATTAGTCGGTCACAAATTTAAATCCTTTAGTAGATATGTTCCTAACACATTTCAGAATCAACATTGGTGACAAGCTTTCATATGTACAAATTTCACAATAGAAATAAAGGTCAAATGAGCCCCTCATGAATTATATTCTTAGATATAAGACTATTCTAGCTAGGCTAACTAGCCCCACGGTTGATCAAGAGCTATATGACATCTTCAAATAGAGCCTTCTACCAGCATTGTATGAATTCATTATGTTCAAAAAATTCTCTTCCTTCACCGAATTGTGTCATACAATTAAGGGAAGAGAAGTCAAGTTTATCTCAATGGGCAAACTCAAGTATTCAAGTACTCTAGACACAATAAACAATAGTAATAGAAAAGTCCCATACAAGGTTAAAATCAATGATAACAAGAATCAGAATCAACCAACCATCAATGCAGCTTCAGATCCCCCCCAGTGTGTGGTTTTATTAGCACCTCCTCGATGTGCATTTACCAATTTCAAGTTTCTCTAGCTAGAGTTCTACAATAGTTATTGGAATTTAACATCATCACTCTCCCACCTATTCAAGAAGTAGATCTAGCAAAGCCTCTTCTATGAGGATATGATCAACATGCATTTTGAAATTTTCACAGGGCACTAGGCCACACTACAAATAGATGTATCAATTTACAACATAATATGCATGATTTGATAAATGATAATATATTTGATCTAGGAGCTTCAATTAAGCCTCCAAAGACAAACCCAACATAAGATAAGGCTTTGAAAATATTTTCAAATCCATTTCCATAGCATTCAAAAAAGGAGAAAGAGGACACATCAGGTGTTCATCATACAGACCATACACATCCTCCACCATCTACATACTAAGCATCTTCAGTTGAGACATATCCTTTGAGGAGTATGATAGGTGTGTATGAGTCCAGAGTTTTAGTTAAGACTTTTATATCTTTTTAGATCAAGAGATTATGGAGGATGATACAGGTTACAATGCCTTTTTATTAGATCACATATCCATAATCAATGTATTCATAGTGTACTCATTGACAATGGTTCCAATCTTAATATGTGCATCTTCACACTACTACAACATTTAGGTTATTCAATTAGGATATCACTTTGATTGATATAGTAATTAGTGGGTTTAATGGGCATGTTCAAAGTTCATTGGGTGAGATAGTACTTCCATTATAGGTTGTTCCTACACATGTGGCTACACCATTCACTATAGTTCCCAGTGCAAGAGTTTTTGACATACTTCTTGGTTAACCATGGATTCAAAAACTCAAGGTAGTGCCTTCTATATTTCATAGATTTGTGAAGTTCAATCATGCTAATCATGTTATTATAGTCAATAGCGTTCCTTATGGGTCACCACTCCCCACTTTAGATCTATCTACTAGATTTTAGAATCCAGATCTAGTCCTTCCATCAATTTTAGCTTCTTCACTAGCTTTCTTTCTAGTTCCACTTTAGGTTCATCCATAGTTACAACATCCATCACTAGTATAGAGGTTTCATACACCCACATTGCTTTAGGATTCTAGATGGCTTCTAGTAATAGTATTTATGCCTAGATTAGGTATACTAAGATCTTATACATCTATATAGAGAACACTTATTCAACGAGTGCCTTTTCCTATTTCTAGATGAGTCCTTAAGAGAACTATAGTTGCATCAACTTCTCAGAGTTACAGGGGGACCCCACATTTAGCTTCCCCTTTAGATATTTTAGAGTAGTTACAACATACACACATGTTAGCTTCACAATCTCAGTCATACACTTGTGCCTCATGATCATGCATGATTCAATTGTTTGACACAAGACACCATAATAGGGAGTCTCACATGATACTCTTTAGTTAGTATCATTTCTTCTTAGTTTTTCATATACATAGTTCAAATAATTTTTTTTTTTAAATAAAAACATTCAAAAAATTTCAAAAATACCAAAAATATTTTGATTGTATGCATCATCCATGATTTACATCACTACTATCATGTTAGGACTTAAATTTACTATTTCATGTTATTGTATGTCAATTATCTACATTACCATTCTTCACTTTATCTTCTTTGAGTGTGTGTAGTGACATCCAGCTACTTGATTGATTCATTCTACCTATAAAGGGGGCATTCCTACTTATACATTTGAGACATACACTGTTATACACACCCATTGGGAATAACTTCTATATGACTACACCATATAGTTTATGTCATTTCTACACCACACACTCTGAGTTATCATGATGATGTACATTACTTTATAGCTTACACAAAATATTATATCGCCATCTCACTAGTATCTAACACTTGTGTATTTCTTATCACATACCTAGTCTTTTACTACAAATGTTTTGCATCCTCTCACATTTGATTTGATTAGTTAGATGTACTTATCTCTATCTAGTTATTACATGTTTTCTCTATTTTCTTAGCATATCTTATGTGATTGCATTTTCAATTCCATCTTGCACCTTAGGACATTTGCCAATGTCCTTTGCTTCTTTTTCATGTGTGTGCCTTAGGACATTTTCCAATGTCCTTTGTTTGTACTCCTTTATGTTCCTATCTCCTATGTTCCAACTTTGTTTATTTCACTTGTATGTGTATATGGCATTTGAACATGCCTTCCATGATTGTTTCTATTTTGAGTGACATCTACCCATGCCCCTTGTTTGCATGGAATTTTGTCCCATCTAGTATGCTTTTTGGTTCTTGCTTATTTGCATGTTGCTTGTTAAATATGTGCAATGCCATGATCCATATCATGCATTTTCTTTGCTTTCTTGGATGCCATGATGGACATCATGCTCCATTCCTCCAACTAACAACTAACAATTATCATTTATAGTTCTAGTTTAGTACTTTACATATGATTTGACATTTTTATATCTATATAGTCATACCCCTATTGATCTAACAATATCTTGGTTTAAATATTTGATGTATCTTGAAACATATTGTCAAATATCAAATGATATTCATATATATAATTAGATTAATACACTTGTAGGACTCTTTTCTTCTGAGGGTAGTCATAATAGGTTTATCATTCCTACCCTCAAAATAGGGTGCATAAAATAAGGGATTTATCACAGAGACAAACCCTCATATCAATTGAAATAATAGCATTCAGAATAGTCAACATAGAATATAGAGGTCAAACTAGTCAAATCAAAGCAAAAAATAGGAATGGTCTCATTTCAACAGTTAGATTTCACACTAGAAAACAATACCATAAATGGAAAATAACACAAAAAATGGATAGTAGTGATAAAAATAGGGGTATCCATAGTTTGAAAATCCTATCTAGGTAGAAAAAACTCATAGTTTCCAAAAATAGGTAAAAAGTTTAGTTTAGGGATAGTTTTTTCACTTCTAGATCCTTCAAATTCAGTAGTTTTAGCACAATTTTCTAAGATATAGGGGGTTATCATGTGTGGAATGATGGTTCTCACATTAAATTTAGATTAGGTAGTTGGCATAACTTCCAAATTAAAATACATGTTCTAGACATCAGTGATTAGGGGAAATATGCACGACACATTGATCTTGTTTTGTTTCTGAGTTTAGTTTATTCTAAGCATTCTCAATAGTTGCATGCGTTACTCCATTTGCAAGTTTTTTGCATCACATTCAAGTTAAAATTTCATACAAGTTTAGCTTTACAAGTACCTAAGTTCTTGACTTGGATTTCATATAAGCCTAGTACATTATTTTTGGATTGGCTTTCATACAATCCTAATCTTCATCTTTCAAAATGGCCAAGAGTGGCCTAGTTTCTAGCACACATTTAGCTATCCACACCACAGTGTTAGATTTATATCACATGCATGGGTTTCATGAGCCAACTCATATGAAATTTATTATATACTGGTGTCACTTCATATTTTTACTTCATGGGGTAATGATGGATCTAAATGGCTAGACTTTGTATTCTTGAGCCACCTATTTAGAGGGATTGGACACATAGTCTAGACATCAATTAGCACACATATGATTTGATAACTTCACTTAGTTGGTGATGATGGAGCCAAAAGGTTAGCCTTTGAATTCTTGAGCCACATTTTGAGGAATTGAACACTCATCTTTGTTCATAATATTACTCTTGATTTAACACATACTCAACACAATCCAACATCACAAAAGGTTTTGTATTAGTTTGCATACTCGATGAGGTGTATTTGTTCCTCTCTCTTCCTTTACTCAGCTTTTATATAGTCTTATTTTAGATATAGTATATATAGTATGAATTGATCTACTTCATGTTTTTATTTACAGATTCACACATCACAACATGCTCTCTCTATGTACATCCAACATCACATAGTTTCATGAGATTTTCCCTTATAGGTAAGTTTAGGTATGCTTTTTATTTTTCCTTTATCTTATTATTTTAATTTGATGCATCACTAAAATAAAGGGATAGTAAACGTCATCATATAAAATGCAAAATTAGATGAATAAGGAATGGCTAATAGCACCTAACCTATAGGCCCTCTTTTTTACTCACTCAACCCTTTTCATCTAGACTTTCACTGATTCCTAGTCACCCATAGCTTCCTATACTTAGATTTTTGAGATCAAGGTAGCCCCCTCAGACCTAAATCCATCCCCCTAGGTCTCATCCTCCTAGGATAATAGCATCCAATTTGGATAGGATCACTAGAACTCAGGGGTGTCCTATTTTTGGTGTTGTTGTCCAAGTTCACCTTAGTCTCAAATGGTCAGATTTTTTTGAATCCTTATATTTTCCCCTATCGACCTAATGCAAGCTCATCTAGCACACAATCATTAATTTCCCTATAAAATGCCATTCAATATCCATTTATAATGGTTGACACTCATTCATAAGAGAGAATCAATAATACAAGCAAGTACACTCAAACACTCTTCCTCATTCTTTGCATATAGCCTTTCAAGACCAATTTAAGATTATTCAAACACTCATACCAGTCCCTAGTCATTTAAATTACATTCTAGTTTTGCATCTAGTTGTATACATCACATAATTTAACCAAGCACTTCAAATGAAAGAACTAAATTAGCTTGATTCCTCTTCAGAGTAGTGGTATGTAGGCAACATCCCCACACAGGGGGTGTGAGGTGTGTCCAGTGTATCCTTTACACACTAACCCCTCCTCCCTTTCCCAAGTTTGTTACTCAAGTTCAAGTAATAGGAGCTCATAAGGGTTTCAAAGATTGATTCAAACACACAGTGAGCTCTACATAGACCCAAGCTTTAATATTTCACTGCAAGAGTGTCAGAAGCCTGCCAAGTAAAATCTAGAAAAACTAGACCACCAGGTTAATAGTGATAGAAGTGGACAAAAACATTGAAAGTGGACTACAACATTAAGTATTAGGGTGTCTTGAGTTTGGTGCTCCTATCTAATCTAGAAACAAATTTTTGGGTCCTATTTATGATATTATTCTATCCCTACACAATAATTTCTAGACCCTGCATCATCTGTTTCATCCGAGAATAATCTAAGTTTGATTTCTTTACACTTCTTACTATTTTTAGAAAAGGTAAAATACATATTTGTTTAAAAAAATTATTAGGATAATTAAGACACATTAATTATTTATTTACATTTACTCAGACTTTTATTTTCTTATGAATTAAACACCTAATTCCTAAAAAGAATAAAATAACCACATGTAATTACCCTGTTGGCATCAACTAGAAATACATGATTTTTTTAATTAAACACATATACCAAAAATAGATTACACCAAGAGAATCTATGGAGACCATATGAAATACTCAAATCATGATGATATCAAACAATCATATTACATCACATATCAATGATCTCTAATATCATGAAAACACATCATAATGCAAATATAGAAAGTAATTATATTAACTCAACCCTGACTGATACAAGTCTACAACCACCACTATCAATGTAAAATAATAATAATTAAAACTCTTCATGACAATATTAAATAATAAGTATAATTCAATATAATTTACATATAAGATACATGGTTCCCCTAGAGTATAGCTCTCAAACTCAAGTATCTATGGCAATCCCAAGTGTCATCTCAAAAGGAGTACTGCTATGGGGAGGGAGAGCATAATGCAAGCACTCTTTTACACCAACCATAGAAAAAAATTCTCCTTACTAATCCCATAAGTAAATATATTTCCCTTCATGGATGAATAGATAGTGATGGTGTGAGTATATATAGATATAAGCAAGTACCTATGTGATGTATGATTTCTAAACTAAACATGTAGTGTATCATAGAAAACCATTCTATTACAAGATATCACACAAAAATGTAAATTATACTAATAAAATAATAAAGTATCACTAAACATACTTTGGCCTAAATTTTTATGAATAATAAATAATAATGATCTATATATCAATCGAATTCATACACACCACTTGATTGAACTACTTTCATCTGACATTGTGATGCTAGTAAGCCAGTGAAGTCCATCTCAATCCTTACTCTGTATCAGTAATGTAGATTAGTAAAATATAAGTCAACCATGAGATTAATTTAATTTACATCTTACTATTAAATACATCATATAACATGCTAAACATAGAAGCAACCAAATCATACATTTATTATGTCAAATATATCAATGAATATTTTATTATTTTCTATACCATAATAGAAATAATAACTATAGTTTATACCACTTAGGTAAAATGCATATTAGCTACAGATTCTAACTACCATATTTAATTTTAAAACATAAGACATGCTATGATAACCCATATTACCATAGTCTAGTATTATAAGACATAACTACTAGTTTTCTACAATTAGTTATATGAAGTAGTCTTAAATATATGGAAACATAAATTGTTATTCAAATAACTTAGATATAATGAAGTAAGTCCCAATTTCCATGGAACACAATAATATACTATCATAAAATTCATTAAACTCTCAAATTTTTTATGCACATATACATAAAGTCCTACTAATTATCACAAAATAATTCATCATAATAATTAACACACATACATTTGATCAATAAAATGTAGGTGTGAGTTAAGACATAACAATTATAGTATGTACCATCTAGGTATAACATACATTTATATTATATTACTCTATGATATCCCATACTATCATAGTTTAAAACTACTTAAAATACACATAATCAAATTTATGATTTCAAAAATTAAAGGACCCACATACAAATCAATCAAGTATAGGATTATACCACCTAGGTATACCCTGATTTTGAACTACATACTAGCTCAAATAATCATAACTTATAAGAATGCATCAAGATGCACCATTATATGCTAAATATAACCAAACATTTATACATATTAACATTCTTATAATATGTACCACACACTAGTATTCAATACTGAACACATATAACTAACAGTAAATCAATTATTTGTAAAGAAATAAAGAACTCATAAACCTATTATATCATTCATTTAAACATCTCATTCATTTTTATAGAAGACTATTTTAATATGGTTATATTTTTGGTCCCTTGAAAACCTGATGACTAGATAAAATCATACTTCTAGCTACAATCTTAGGCATATGGCTCAACACAACCATTTTCATTATGTACTTATGTTCCATACTTAAACCAACATGTAAAGATAACAAAACAAGACTCAACACACATGAAACATATGATAACTCAAACTAGTTTTTGCTATATGTTTTAGTGTTTTGAATAAACATATTTGTTAATTTAATTATATGTAATTTTTTAACATAGTTCATAATCCACCCATGGAATAATAATTATAAGAATACACCCCTCTATATAATTGCACACCATTAGTCACATTAGCACCTACAGGTATCAATATACTCTAAGGAGATTTTCATGAGGTTTTCAATTGTTTAGATATCAAAAGATTAAATATGTTTAATAATCCATCACTCACGCTTAGTTAATCAGTAGTACAAATAAAATGTAACATTACAACATAAATGTTTGATACTGTAATTGTTTATACCAATACTAGCTATATCATTATTAAAAAGCTATATAATGTTATTCTCCTTGTTAAAACCATGTATAGATATATTTTATATATGAATAAACTCATGTATATATTTAACTATATTCATTCTATGCTTTACATAAAAGTACTTACCAATATAAAAATATGATTTGCATAGTTTAACTGTCATTCAAACTCCAATAAATCACTTGATCATTAAAACTTACCAACTCATTGATGACCTATAATAAATAATAATACTCCTAGAGTATTAATGAATAGATTATCATAGGTAATCAGATTTTAAAGTTCATATTAGTTTGCCCTTATAACATTCCAATACTCACACAGTTCCTTATATTTGTCTATGCATTTTAACCTATGTAATTTACTAAAAATTTGTTTTCATCAACTTATTGTAAATATCACTTATACTCTCCAAAAGAATCCAAACACGTTATATGTGTCAATGATATTGCTAAATATGCAACATATATAAACTTATATGTTGATTTAACAACCCCATTTTAGAAGGTGACTGTTAGATTATATGTAATAATCTAATAATTATATAAATAGATATAAAAATAAAATTAGTACATTGAACTTATAATGTTTATATATATATATATATATATATATATATATATATATATATATATATATATATATATATATATATATATATATATATATATATATATATATATATATCAGTATCATCTATGACACCAACAATGAACTTTATATATAATAGATTGACACCTATTACATAAAATTTTTCTCAAGATGTAATCAAGGTGAATCGATAATGTTACTTGCGAGGAATCTAATTCAATAATCATTGACATCTAATTTTAATATAAGCATTGATATATATACATATGATGCTTCATTTTTATTCATGGTATACATACTTTTAGGTTGGTAGCATTTCCCTTCTATACTATATAAACTTATGTTGCTACTTGACATAGTATAATAATTTATATGTTTTGTTATTATATAATCTATCCAACTCAAACATTATTTGATTATCCCCATTGTTATAACATTTAACGATGTCATTTGGGAAATGGTAAAACTAACACATTTGTGCCACCTCTAAATTAGCATAATCAACAATGTTAATTATAATTCTCAATTGGGTCTCTTCCTATGTCCTATGTTATTATAATTTTTTACTAAATATCATGTGCAAGTTCTAATATAACTCGCATTGTTAATCATAATGCCCAAAGGAGGTGTCAGAAAAATATATATCTCTTAGAAAGTCTCTCCCACAAAGTTTTTATCATGTGAGTCATAAAACATCAAGATTTTCCAATGTAAGACAAAACCTCCCCAAATATTCAAGCATTTGTGGCATCAAAAAATGATATTATGCACATAATTTATATCCTAAGGCAAAATCAAACACTTTTCTTCTAGACTGAAACATAAAAATATCTCAGAAGTTAATTCAATTTGTGTTAAAAATTATTTTTCCTTATTCAAGTACACTAGCTTCACCCACTAATCCTCTAATTTTGTAAGGGATTTTTCACTTTAATTAAATTGATAGCCTTCTTTATTTCACATTCTCACTTATTAAGTCTAATTAAGTTCACATGGCCAAAAGATGGAAAATAGATAATTCTAAAGGAAAGGATTTTTATTAGATGTACCTCTTTCATTTTGGGAAACATCATAACAAGAAGACAGCCGAGTATAGATGTGAATTTAGGGAATAAATTATAATTAAATACTCTATCTTATGGGTAATATGAAGGCATCTATTTCATTATGCTCTATTTGAATAGTTATGGTAATATCAAGTAGCTAGATGAATATTTGGAATACTATGGCCAATCTTTATAGGGTTATTTTCTATTCCAAGTTCAAGTTATATGGTAAAAAACTATATATATATATATATATATATATATATATATATATATATATATTGGATAGTAACGTTCTAAAATTTGCCATGATCACACATTAAAATTGAAAGAACTACCTACCTGGCAAGTACAGAACTTTCTTTTCACTTTTTTTGTGCTTTCTCTATTGTGTTATGTGTCCTTTTCCACCTTATCAAGCTTCATCTTCCTATAATCTAGCAAATCTCTTATGATCCCCATCCTCATTTCTTAATTTTCCCTTTTATTAAAATAGGTGTAGTCCTTTTTACTTTAAGTTTTTTTCTTTTCTTTTAATTTTTAAAAATACCTTCTCTTTTTCTATTTTTATGTTTTTGCTTTACATGAATTTTCCTAAATATTTAATTTTCTTTATTTTTGCTTTAATCACTTTATAAGGTTTTACACATGTTAATTTTTCTAATTATTTAATAATAAATAATTAATTATCATGATAAATTCATCATAATGATTTAATAATAATAATGTTATTAATGTAAATAACTAATATTTTAAACCAGTAATTAATTAATAAATCACATGAGATTAATTACACACTAGGCATAACATATAACTAACACACTATTATGCATAAATATTTATCCAAATGTAAAAAAAACTATAAATACACTATAATAACCCCTTTATTAGGCATCAAACATGAACTACTTATGTTATGTGTGCAGGGTTCTAGTTGGTTCTCTATCATGTTCTAAAATCTCCATCTGCATCACCCTCTCCAATTATTCTCTCCCTCTATCATGCCCTAAGGGATGAGTTCTCTTACACCAAACTCACAACAAGTAGGTAGTTAGATCATATCAACATGATATTCATACATTATAAAATATAACTAAAATAAAACATCGACATATACACTACACCTATCTCATATTAAAGTAATCATGCAACCTAAGAAATATTCTACTACCCCATAATAACATATATCTCAAAGCTTAGTCAAAATAAAACTGAATCAAATGTGTCAACTATAAATATCCACAAATAATCAAATAGTTATCTTATCTAGTAATCAATATGTAACATTTAGGGTATAAGGTTTAAGGCTTAGGGTTTAAAATTTAGGGTATAGAGTTTAGGGTTTAGGGTTTAGGGTTTAGGTCTTAGAGTTAAAGGTTTAGGGTTTAGAGTTTTGGTTCTAATTTCCAAGGTAAATAAGGATAATTTAAGTTAATTGAACCTGTTTATGAGCATAAAATATGTTATTGGGCTTTGTTATTCCCCATGTCATCACATAATGGGAAAATTAGTCAATTAGGGTTGCTAGTGGAGTGATCTGGGCCAAATTTAGCCATGTGAACCTAATTCTTAGTTTAATTGATTGTAATTAGGATTGAATGATTGGTTTAGGGTTTTAAGAGTTTACAATTTATGGTTTAGGGTTTTTAGGGCTTAAGGTTTAAGGATTGGGGTTTAAGGTTTTGGATACATAGGGCATATGGTATATGGCTTAGTGTTTAAGGTTTAGGGGTTAGGGCTTAGGGTTTATAATTTAGGGTATAGGGTTTAGGTTTTATGGATTAGGGTTTAAGGTCTAGGGTATAGGGTGTAGGGTGAATGGTTTAGGGTCCAACTACGAAGGAATTTAAGGATAATTTGAGTTACTTGAATATATTTGTGAGCACAAAATGTGTTTTTGGGTTTAAATGGGCCCCATGTCATCACATATTGATTGAATAAGTTAATTGGGGTAATTATTGTGAAATTTGGGCCAAATTGATCCTTGTGCACCTAATTTTTAGTGTAAATGATGTTAAGTGGGGCTCAAATGATTATCTTAAGGTTTTAAGAGTTTATGATTTATGGTTTCTAAAGTTTAGGGTTTAAGTATTAGGGCTTATAAATTAGGGTTTAGGTTTGAGGGTATAATGTCCACGAGATAAGTTTTTTAGTATTACGGGTTTAGGTTTAGGGGTGTTTTTAGTAATAAAAAACAAAACAAAAACATGTATGGTCAAGGTCATTTTTTTCACATCGAGAGTTTTGCCCCTTGCATAATCTTTTATGTTTCATTCTCCATGATGTAAGTCCATTTTTTTACTGATTAGATGTATGCCCCACCCTCAAAAGTAGAAAACTTGGTCTGCTCATAGTTGACTAAAGAGTACATGCCTACGTTTTAATAATTTGATCATTGTCCCTAGTTGGTACTACACATCAAACATGTCTATTTTTTAATAATTGGATTGTTGTCCCCACCCTTAAAAGTTGTCAACTTTTTGCAATCATGGGTGAAAATTTTCATAATAGAAAGAATAACAAGTTAAAGTGTAAAATGCTAGATAAATTGGAAGTGTGGATATAAAATCAAAGGCAATGAATGTGAAAAATTCATTTAAGTATACTATCCCTAATTAATTGAATGTCACAAATAATGATGAAATGTGTAATGATAGTATACTAAATTTTGAAAGTACAATTGTCATTTCTAATAGTACACCAAATTATAATGCAAGTCCACATTCAAATTTTATGATTTTTAATTTTGGTGATTATGTTAGTATGCACGATGATGTAAATTTCATAGAAACACATATTAGTGAAAGTAACAATCAAGAAAATAATATGAGAACACCATCAAATGAAGAAACTAGGAATGAATGAAATAATATAAAATCACCATATCAATCAAATTTACCATTAAGAAACTAGTAATGAAAACCCAAGTATTTAATTGAAATTGGTGATAACATTTTGAAAATGATGCTTAAAAAATGTGTGAATGCTATATGAGAAGAAAATTTGAAATAATTTGATATTGACACTTTAAAAAATTAAATAGAACTCGAAGATTCCAATTGTTTATTGCATTAATGAAAATGCATAAGATGAGACCTATAATGGACACCCTAGGACTACGAACATCTAATATTATTGGTGTAAAGAAGGTAATTATTGAAAATTTTCATGATGCATATCATGAAGTAGGTGTGAATAAATACACCAAATATGGTAGAAATGATTGATGTGTTTCAAATTATTTGAGTTTTCAAACAGAGAATAAATGATTGATTAGAAAAATAATTTGAGCATTGCACACAAATAAGAAAACACTAATGAAAGAAATTGGGAGACATAAAAGACTTGATGTTGCTGATAATAATGAATTGTGGGTGTTTTCTAGTAGTATCCCAAGGAAAAGAAAGGCTATATCCAAATCCCTAAAATATTTACTTGTAGGATTTTGAAAAGGTAACATAAGGGTATCACCTAATATTAGAGATGTAGTAAAAAGAAGAGTTAGTTCTCGTAACCGTGAACCAAATCTTAGAAAAAATTTAGATGTGACTAAAACA
>JARHVA010011175.1:7500-10000 GCA_037957365.1 Torreya grandis | reverse complement strand
TAGATTTATTTCACATGAAATTCCATGCTTCCATTTCATCAGTGAACAATCTCATTAGTAGAAGGCCAATCTTGTTAGCTGGTTGTTCCACCTATTGATGTCACCGTAGATTGCATAGTGGGAATCAATTAATGATTTGGCTAGACACCATCACAAATATATCATTTAATATGCATAATTTAAGGCATAAAAATTAATGATGTCAAAATATCAATTATCAATATTGAAAAGGGCCCAAATGACATGATGTGTAGGGTCACATACAAAACCAAAACATGTGGTTGCCATTTTGGAGAAATAAATTCTAGAAGGTGACTAGGACTAAGTTCATGATTGGTTTCCAGCACTAAAATCTCATTTCATATCATCTTATTAGTAGTGTAAAGGAGGAAAATCACCTCCATAATTTCTTACAGATAGAGAATATCCATATCTATAAAACATTTCTTGAAATATCTCATTGCATACTTATGAGTTGAGTCTATAAGACCCCAAACATTACATGAAAAATAATTCATATATTATGGGTATCGAGAGACATATCTTTAGAATCAATCAATTTATTTTATATATATTCTTTAAGAATTTGTCATTATTAAAAATCAATAATTCATGATGTTGAACAACCTGGTTTACTACCATTTTGACCACATAATATACCTCTTCTATAAATTTTCAAAATGATTGACTATGAGAGTGAGTAAGGGAATCATGGGAGGGACTATGCAAGTGTTTTCCGACATCTAAATGAGAGATAAGATGTGGTAGAAGAGCAAATATGTAGAGATAAAATTATGGAGTAAGTTGAGAACTAGACAAAACATTTGGGGCCATTAACATACTATAAAAATAGGGTTTTGGTAATTCCACCTAAGAATGGGCACGCTCCTTAGCATGTTGAGTGCTATCAAAAAAATCCCTAGTAATTTCAGCCATAAGCAAATATGCCTAAGGTGCATAATTAGAGGATGGTTTGTTATTGCTTACTAAATTCTGATGAGTAGGCCTTTTATTATGGTTGTTTGTTTTCCCCCAATAATTTTCCACCCATCATCATAAGTACTTTTGGGGATATCACAGGCTAGTTTTTGAGTTGACTTGTTGTGAGGTAAATATAGCAAAAAAAACTTGATCTGTGGATTGAAAATGGAAGCATGTGTTAGGAAAGTAAATACAAAGGACATATTATGAGTGTCAAGACTCACCAACTTGAATATTCATAAATGATTTGAGATCCCTTGATAAATCTTCTTCAACACAAACCTATTTTTTGGGTCAAGTGAAATATAATCTTATAGGCTCATGGTATCCCACATGGATAATGTAAACAATTATTTCATTAATAAAATTCCAACAAGGAAGAGGAAGCTTGAGAAATTACACTAAGACAAGGATTTTCAGACTAGCATACTCTGAGATGACAAAGTCCTAGGTCTAGGAAGACATCACCAACAAGGATGTACAAACATATAAATTTCAATACTTATTCAATATCACACCCACATGGGTATGGTATATAAAACACAATAGGAAAAATCCCTTCATCATGTTTTGGATGATATCTAGTGTAATACTATGAGTTATCCAGGCATATTAAAGCCAAGTCTTAAGCATGCTTTAAGAGTGGACATGACCCAAAAAATAGCCTACTAAGAAAAACTATTCCAACCATTGACAAGAAAAATTAAACTCAATTTTATGAAAAATAATATTAGGTTGAGAAACATTACCGTACAATACACTCTAGGGATAATTTTCCTCAGTTGGTTGAGAGGTAGTGCCATGGCTATGAGCTCCTCCTTCATCCATCACAACTTCAATATCCAAATGGGAAAGTGGGGAGGATATTATATAGCTTGAGATAAAACAAGGGTTAGTCTCCTAAATTCCAATAAATTATATTATCTTGCACGTGCCATAAAGGATGATGGTGTGATGCAGAAGCTAATAAGAAATGATCGCACAATACGCAAATCCAAAACCCTAAAAGATCATTTTTTTTCAATCGACCCACCCTCTCATGTTACAATTTGTATAATGCCTATTTAGTTAAATCTATTTTATTCTTTAGGTTTAGTTTTATTTTAGTATATAATTGAGCCATATAATTTATGGTTGTTTAAATTTTAATGTTACCTTATTAAGTTGTATTTGATTTGATTATTTATAAATTGTATATATATAGGATAGGTAATTGAAACAATAATAGCTAAAGTTAGAAAGATGGGTGAATTAAATCCTTATATTTATTTTTAATATTGTAATTCACATCAATAGTGTATTTTATCCAATTTGATTTAATACTTTTACATTTTTTTTTTTAGCAATAATATTTGTGTTAAGTCTAGGGCTAGTTCAAATAAAAATATTTTATGTCGTTAAAAGGATCAAAAATAAAAAATATTCATTCTTGTAAAAAATACATTTTTAGGTGAATTTGATGTCTTTTTATCCAATGTGTCAATCATGTGAAGAGGTTTTTTATCCAAATTAATGATAG
>JARHVA010011175.1:0-2500 GCA_037957365.1 Torreya grandis | reverse complement strand
TCCCATGATTTGAAAAGTCCCTATGGGAGAAAATTGATGGAGTGGGAACCATGAATTTTTTAATGCATGGACATTTGACCTAATTAAATCCATTTAAGGATTATGACACATCCATGTTAGAACGTGCTCACTTTATACTATGTACACCCATGGATTCAACTATCCCACATAAATGTTATCATGCATCCATCCAAACATGTGATCCCACCATTAGATTTCAACCTAAAAATAGGTCATTATTATGATACTTGTGACAATATCAGACTCTCAAACCCATGGGACCACCTTTTGGCTCCTATGAACTCCATTAGCCTTGTGAATTATTGTGGACCCATTAAAAATTATCATTCAATTTGGAATCTTATTAGTTCTAATGGTCTCCATTAGCTAAATAATTATCCATGATACCTAATAATCATGGAATTATAAATTGGCCACCATAAAACTATGAACAATTAAAAAATGTGTGTGTGAACCCTGTTAAGGCTTGACACTATCAAGTTGCCACCATGACATGCATCTTAGAGTTATGTATTAAAATGTTACCTAAGATATGATCCTATGTAAACTCATGGATATCAATATGTGACTTGAGAACCATGTTAAGGTGATAAATATTCCCTAAGACTCTTTATTGAATACTAAAATATTGTCTACCAGTGTGTAGTGATGTCAAGATTTTCCATTACACCTTAGAAGGTCAAAGATTAGAGATTTGATGTAATTAAAATGTAAGATATTAGTCTCATGGATGGAATAAGTGTAAAACTTTCTCTTTCAATCATTTATATTGATGAACACACCATTCCTTTCTAACACAAAAAATATCTCAAATGATTGTCATCAGGTTTTTCTTTGATTTCTAGTTTTTTGTTGGCTTTAAAATTTTCCTCTCTTGTTTACCTTTGTTAAATATATTCTATTTTATGGGATTAAACCAACCACATTCCATCAACCAAAACCAAATTATCATCTAATTTTTACCCATTTTTTTATCATCATCTATCCACCTCCACTGAGTGGTTCTCTTCTTCTCTTATTATTCCTCTTCTTCCTCATCCTCCTCATCCTCCTCTTCTTCTTCTTCCTCCTCGTCCTCCTCCTCCTTCTTCTTCTTCTTCTTCTTCTTATTATTATTATTATTATTATTATTATTATTATTATTATTATTATTATTATTATTATTATTATTATTATTATTATTATTATTATTATTATTATTATTATTATTATTATTATTATTATTATTAAATCCATCTTAATTTTACCTCCTCTATCAAGATGGATTTTATTTCATCATACATAATCTTTTGGGATTGTACCCAATCTCTTCTAACCACATCCTCCTAAAGCCTTATTGTCTTCATTCATTCATTATCTAGCATGTTGTTGGACTCTTCATCTTGTTACTTTTATCTATTTACGTATCTCCTTATTTTTTCATGATTTCAATATCTTCCTCTAATTTATTTTATGCCATTACCATTTTTATTATGGTTTATTGATTAATAAAAATATCAAAATGTTTCTTCTTCTTCCTCTACTTCTTCACATATTCTAGCTGATCAATAAATTAGCTTCTTCTCTAAATCTTCTTGTTTCAATTATTCACCTTTAAATTCTTATTCCAATGCCTCCATTGTTTCCATATATTCAGTCTAAAAATAAAATATAGTAAAAAATTATTTTCAAAACACAATTACTAATCAGTGTCCATAGGTGTATCCTCCAACTTGATGTTATAATCTTAATTTAAACAAAACTTGGGATCCACAACATCATTTATCATTAGCCTTGTGCCTCATAAAGTGATTGGCTTTTTATTGTGATAGATCCTATTCATCTTATTATTATCCACTTTGAATAAGACTTCAAGATAACTACATTATTATTTTTTATCATTATATGCATTTATGTCACACAACTGACACTTTCCACTTATCCAAATCTCTTCCCATTTCACCTTTTAAAGCCCTCTCTCTCACAATAAACTCTTATAATTGAATATTTTTTGTTCCATTTTTTCTTTTTCCCTCTCATAAATATGAGCATGATTGATTTAATAATATTTATTTTTATTCTCTTTTATCTTCATCCATTTCTATACCTATACATGAACCAATCATATCAATGGAATTAACATTATTCACAAACATTCCTTGTAGATGATTTTTATTCATGCCATAAAGACATTTTGTCCAAATCTTTTATGTTGATCATAAATTTCTCATAGCTTTCACTCACAAGATATAATCCCTAATCCCAATTCTCAATAACCTCCATGGTTGTTCTTTACTTAATTCTTCACTTTATTTCATTATTTTCCACATGCATGGTCTTCAATAGTATGCACCTCGTGTGCATTCACATGTAACTTCCTCTACTCTCCTTGTTTCCTTCATGGGAGATTGAGCTTCTTATTTTCTATCCTCAACAGTTTATTCCCTAAAAAAAAAATATCAATTGCATTTCCTTTCTTCCTTCAAGGATAATTTAGCCT